>OVBI01001324.1:0-36779 GCA_900406495.1 Sisymbrium altissimum | reverse complement strand
TATATATATATATGTGGATGAACTATTTATAGTCTCTTTCTTAGGGGGAGAGTCAAATTATTTATACTCTGCTGAGAATTTGTTAAGGCTTCATGGAGTTCAAACAATTTAATAGACATACTTGCAAACTCGAGGATTCGGGTTTGCTACTACTACTAGGGGATCTTCATGGTAAATGTTATGGGAGTGAAGTGTACTTAATGCAATATCCTTTACCTGTAGAGCTTTGATAAGATCTTCTCTTGAGTGAGATGCTGATATGCAAATACGAGCCCTGGCTAGCAATAAAGGTGTAGCTGGGAAACCAACAACCACGACTGCGACCTGTTCACACATGTGCATTGAACATAGAGGTGAATCTCTCTTGTGTGGAACCAAATGAGATATTGGGGAAAAGAATTAAGAGTCTATACTTACGTTTTCTCGCAAGCATTCCCTTGAGAAGGCTGGGATTTTTGCAGGATTGTAAAGCATTATTGGCATGACTGGGGAATCATTGTCTCCAAGAACCTCAAATCCCATCTTTTGCAACTCAGCCCTGAAAAAGTTGCTGTTCTCCCTTATCCTTGCTAGCTTTTGTGCACCTGCCCCAGGTTTTTAATAAGAATTTTGACACTATATAACTTGAGATTATGAAGCTCAAAGAGCAAAAGACAGTATAGAGATACCTCTGTTTGAACCGTCCTCTCCAAGGATAACTTTTATGGCCGATATGATTTGTTGCGCGGAAGGGGTTGAAATTGATGTTGCGTAAAGGTGAGCCGGGCAATGGTACTTCAGATATTGGATGAGGTCCTACAGAAATTTAAAACACAAAATATGCCATAAGCCTTTTACTGATTTTGAGACGAAGTGCACTACTTGCCTAAACAATCACGTGGTCTGATGTGTAGGACTAGGGGCCTCAATGTATCAGTTCTTTGCTCATTTTGATAAGGTTCATTGCTTCGCTTCATTATAAGAGATCTTTAACCATTGCATAAGAAAAGTTAAGACCAATTCTTTTATTCTATTTCCAAGTTCTCCTAAAAGGTCCAAATTTTGATTTACCAAAACAAAATAGACTATGGAAATGTGCAAACAAAAGATCAGTAAATGAAAGCAAAAGGTTGCTAACCTTTGATCCGGCAATATATCCACCACAGGATCCGAAAGATTTCGTGAAAGTTCCCATCATTATGTCCACATCAGCTGTGTCAACTCCGAGCAGTTCGCAAACGCCCCTGCCTGTTTTTCCAATTGCTCCAATGCTGTGAGCTTCATCCAAGTAAACATAAGCCTGAAACAAGGATACACACGCACTTAGAGAAATTAAGTTACCCATCAGACAACCAAATTAGTCTAGAAAATCTTGATGTTGCAAAGAGTTCCTTAATCTCTTATCAATGTTGAACACTAAAGATAGTGTACCATGTTACTACACCTTATACTTTTTGCAAATTGAGACAATCTCGGGCAGCTGACAAATTTCCCCTTCCATGCTGTAAATACCCTCAACAACAACAATAATTTTCTTCCAAGGTCTGTGTGTCCTTGGTTGTCCCTCAGCGATTTGTTCTTTCAATACTCTTTCCAAATGAGCAGGTGCTGAGAAGCAATTAACAAGAGAGCATAAAGGTAAGTCACCCAGTTAACTGAATAAAAAATCTGGAAAGTGAAGCATAAGAAATGCTTACTGTTGTGTTGGAAAACGCGGATAGTGGCTCCTGAACCACGAGCACCATTGACAATTGAAGTATGGTTCAAAGAATCGCTTATTATCAACCCTCCCTGTATATAAGGCAGTAATTAGGCTACTAAAACAAAGTTTTTGGGAGTAACATAAGCGTTCATCACAAGGTGTAGCAGCATACATACCTTTCCAATCAAGACAGGAATAATAGCTGAGTTAGTTGCGAAGCCCATGCCAGTGACAATAGCAGCAGGTTTACCCACATACTTAGCAACACATTCCTCAAGTTCTGCATGCACAGATGTGGTCCCTAATGGCAGAAACAACGAGATATCAGGCAACAAAAGAGAAGACATTGTTTCGAGACCTAATACTTAAAAAAAAAGACACTGTACCTGCATCAACTCGGGAGCTGCATGTACTAGCCGAAAATTTCTTCAAAGACTCAATAACACGAGGTGTGCAATACTCATCAAAAGAACCAAATCCAAGATAATTGTAAGATCCCAAATTAAGACACCTTGTGCTCTTTGTTGTTCGCCTGCACGTAGTTGCAAACCCAAAGTTTTATTCTTTGCACACCTTTTTGCAATAGGTGATAAAACAAGATTCAAAGTTTTCCAAATGAAATCATTCATTCACAACCGCAAAAAAGTTTCAACCTTTACATTTAGATTTCATATTCTCTCAATGTATAAACAACAGAAGCTATAAACAATTACAAAAAGAAAAGCAACAGGAAGATCAAAAGAGACTCACTTAAGCGTCTTATTGTTGTCATTAGAGTACCTCTCTACCACATCAACCCAAGCATCAGGGGCACTAGATATAGGACGTCCAAAACAATCCTTCAACACATAAATGAAAAGAAACAAAATTCAGGAATCAAAAGCAACAAACTTTATCATATTGCTCCCACACCAATGCAGAGATTTAACATTACATGATATATAAACAAAGAGATAAACCTGAATCCGATGATACAATCGTCTGATGTAGAAATCCTCATGGGCCAAGCAGATCGGAGCGTATCCCTATGATGGAATAATGAAGATCAGAAAAGGCAAAAGAACAAAGTTAGTGTGGGGAGATGATGTAAAGAAGGGAAGAACCTGGAGATTGTTGGTGCTCCACCAATCGAAGATTCGACGGGAGTAATCACGAAGCTGGCCAAAGGCGAAGAGCAAGCCGTAGCTGAAGTAGGTTGATACAGCGGTAAGGTAAGGGATCGTAATCATTATTAAGCTGAAAAAAATGATTCCTTTTTCTCCTTCTCTCTTCCTCTCTGTCTCGGTGGGCTTTGAGTTTTGGTGTATACGAAGAGATTCGGAAGAGAATTCAATGATGGGATCTGGGAAAAATCTTCTCTTTTTTTCTCACGGGAGAGAGAAGAGAGAGATTTGAATTCAATCTCTTCTTCCCCTTTCGTCAGAAAAACAAAAGAAAAGACACATCTTCTTCTTCTTCTCTTCGGTTTCGTTTTTATTTCGCTTATTTTATTTTGGTTTTTATTTTCTAATTAGTGATTTTTGGACTTTCCGAGTTGGACTATTCAATTATATGGTCCGATAAATATTCCTCTTTTTTTTTTATAGCTACAAGTTCTAATTATTTGACGATTTAAGCGATTTTTTTGGAGTCTTTTTTTATAATTAAAAGAAAAAACTCTTTACAACTGGAGTATTTTAAAACACTTATTACAGAGGGGAATTTCTATGCTGAAAAGTGCACTTTCTTCTACTACACACATGAATTTGTTTTTTAAAAGTTTTTGTCTTTTGGTACAATGTAAGTTTCTTTTTCTGGTCAACGCGGAAGTTACAGAAAGTCAAAGTAGACCATTTGATTTCAGCATGAGACTCTTGCCCAAAAGTTCCTTCACTCTTTTAAACACGACAAGACAAAATAGCAAAATATGTTGTGCATATGAAACTAGAATTTGTCAAGACATGTTCATAACTTCATACCAAAAACCGGTGTTGTTACCACTTGGCTATACTTCCAGGCTTGACCACCTCTCTGATCTCGTCTTCTTCAGGCCGGATTTGGATCCCGAGCGATGGGAAATGGGCAGATGTTTCTAGCTGCGTGGTCAATGATAAAGACAAGCTCTTTAAATCACGCCTAAACGTTCTTGGAAACCATTACGAGAGTGATGAAGATCGTCACCTTCTTGACTTCTTCTCATATGCGTTTGACGTGAGAACGTCAATAAAATCAGCGGTCAAAATTTTTAGTCGAGCGATTCCTAAACGAACACCAACTAATCGCTATCGTTAGCGACTGCGAAACGAACAGGGCCTAAGATTACTGTGCTTTGTGGAAAGATTGGGAGAGAACAAAAGACAGATTGTCAAATGACGAGTGTTGTGCGTTCTGGAACTTCGTCGTGCGACACAATATATCCAACGAGTTACTCTCTCAAACCTTTTCTCGTTTGCCCGTAAAGACACCAGATAGCAGCAATGATAATGATGGAGGAATCTTGTTGTATAGCAAAAGTGACGTGTTCATAGCTGATGACTTGCTCTTAAAAGATATTTTCATAGACTCTCCTGTTTTCGTATGGTACCCAACTCCAAGCATCCTTACATTGTCACAAACGAAGCTCATGGAGCTTTACAGGAGAATAGGCGTCAAAGACATCTCCAAATGCGTCAAAGTTGCAGAAGCTAAGTTGACAGACCAAGCCGAAGTCAGGAAGCAGGAGAATAATTTGATCAGACCAGGGCTAGTGAGGCTTGTTCTCGGGTTTCTCTCTGATCCTTCTCTTAAGATAGAAGTTGAGGAACGTTATAGAATCATACGTAGTCTTGTTAGCCTCAGCATTGTCCAAACTCCAGAGACGATCTCGACGGATTATATCCTAAATCTACCGTCAAAGGGAGAGAAGCTGATCGGAAAAGCTAAGAAGATGATAAGGTGGGAGAGAGAGAAAGGAGTTATTTATGCAGAGACGATGAAGAAAACTTGCGGGAAAAGAAAGGTTTTGGAGTACGCCACGTGTTTCGCTGAGGTGATTGCTAAAGGAGTGATGTGGGAGAGGGAAGATCTTATTGGACGATTATCAGAGCTTGTGAAGATGGCTTACTTGCTTAAGTTCGATGAAGAGGCTTTAGAGTTTCTTATGAAGTCCAAAAACCTTCAGGTCTATGAAGAAGATGAGAAACTGATCTCAGATGCTTTCTCCCACCAGTAAACCAAAGGTACGTCAATGTCTAATCTCGTCTAGTAAGTTTCTGTATATTGGTGTCTTGGTCTGTGAATGTATATGTCTACTTTAAAAGAACAAAATGTTTCTTTTCCATTTTTTGCAGATGCCTTCTGTACCAAGTAAAGAGAGGGACCTATATGTTCTATTCGACATCTCTCATGAGTCGCGACTCTCTTACTATATGATATACTAAATATTTTGGTACTATTCATTTTTTCCTTACCAGTAATTTAAATAGCTTTTTTTATCAAATAAAACTTAATACTTTACACAAACTCGTTACAATGAGGTAGTAAAAAAAACAAACAAACCTGAATGAATCACAATCTTGTTTGATCTTCTTCCTTTTTCTTCTCAACCTTTTTTCATAGTGTAAGTGGCTTAAACCGGAGACTATAACCGTCCTATACCAGTTCCATTTCTGCTTCTAACTGTTGATGCATCAGATATCCCAACGAGTAAATCTCTGGAAGCATCAATGTCTGAAGACTCTGAGCTATGTTCGCCAACTCTTACCGATACAGACTCATCTCTGGTTCTTAAATCTTCGTTAACACGGCTAGAAAATTCCCAGCTACCTCCTCTCCTTCCTCTGCTCGACTCTCTCGAATGCATAATCCCACGTCCTTCGGTTTCTTCTGGTGGAAGCATTCTGCTCAGATCCCGCGATGTAACTGATGTTTCCATGTCCTTGTCCATGTCACCGAGCTCTTCCTCTACTGTCTCGTGCCACACTGGTTTTCTCCCCATCTCTATGTCCTGTGAAACTTTCTGTAAGCTCGGGCTTGACATCGCTCCGTTTACTATCCTTGGTGGGATCACTGGCTCCTTTGATACCTTTGCTCTGAAGCTGTTTTTAGATACGGCAACGCTTGTGCAGAAAACTTCCATGAAATTACCAATGATCCCTTTGTTGAAGGGGTTCTCGTGTCTATCATACCGATACCTAAAGTTTTCGTAAGTTGACTGCAAAATTACAACATAAACAACAGATGACCAAGTGTTACAATCAGCTAAAATTATCCAAAGCTTTTAGAGCATAATGAAACAAGAGCTTACCTGATTGGTACTCATTAGGTACAAGTGAAAACCGGTAAGCCCACCAACGAACCAGACACAGATGAAAGTATAGATTATTAGCGCAATGGAAGCAGGAGTCTTGATTAGCGATTTCCAGATGCTTATCTTCTCACCATCCATTATGCGCTTAACGTATATCCAGCAAAACACATGGACATAAATGCAAAGAAGAGCCGAGCACAATACAAACATGAAGTAGAACCTGTAGTTTCTCTGCATTTTAACAAACCAGAATATACTGTCAGTTTCTCTAGAATCCTCTTCAACCGACCAGCTATTGTCTATAAAAATAGTTACTTCTGATTTCCATATTTAGAAAGCTTTAGATATATAGAGATCATAAGCGTTTTCGGAGTCTTTAAGCAATCAATCAGAGAGATAACAAAAGAGGAAACAAAGACGATTTCGTTTTAAGGCAGAATAAGATCCATTACCAATCCAATGCATTGACCAAGCCAAGGACAGTGATGATCAAATTTCTCAACGCAGTTGTTGCATATGGAGCAATGAGAAGCACGGGGTGGTCTGTAAAGCATGCACGTGTCGCAGTATTTGATCTTCACAGTGATTCCGTTCACAATCACATCTTTTGTCCGAGGCAACCGGCTCTGAGGAGTATGAGCAAGACGGGGCTCTCCATTATTTTCAATACCTTCTGGCTCAGGAGGATATAGATTACGTGGTATTATCCCTGGGTCTCTCCCCGAGGTTAGAAGAAGAAATATTAGATCCTGTGGACACACACACACACACATAGATTGAAATTTATCATCAAGATGCAGAAAGAGAAATGTGTAAGCAGAAGAGGAATCAATGAACAAACATTCAACTCACTAATAAATTCAGACCAACGGCGACGGCTAATACTGATACTCCTCTATGGTGAGGGAAGTCATCAATAAATTTTCTGCCAACAAAAACACAAAAGACAGTGACAGGAGCTGTGATCAAGAAGATGGTGATGAGTATAGATCGAGCATCAGGTCCAAACACGAGCCTTCCTCCAAAGAAGAACACCTGGAGAAATAAAGGAAAAGAAAACCATTCAAAATCAGTAAAAACATCAACAAATGTTCTACATACATAAACAAAACAGTTGAATGAACAACAACTCTTGTAACTATTATATATTCACACATCTTTACTGAACTCTGATAAACATCGAAAAAGCTCTAGCTTTTGAGAGCATAAAACAAACTATGTAGACCAAACAATAGCTAAGAAGACACATCATCCGAGTAACCAAACCAAAGCTTTATCATCTGACACATGGTTTATCTACTTCTCTCAGGGAAAGCACAAATCTTGGTGAATCATAAGATGAAAAAACTTGTTTTAACGAGAAGTCAAGTAGAATTTGAGGGCTTTCAAAGTCAAAACTCTAAATTAAGCAAAACCAACTTCCCTAAAATCATAAATCTCAAAATTAGGGAATAAAAAAGTCAACTTATTAGTTCTAAGCTTCTCAAGAATGAACCCAGAAAACACAAAGCAAAACAAGAACATTATAACTTGTGGGTAAACAACAAAAATGCTTAATTCCATCGAAAGTCTTGATTTTTTTTCCGATTCAGATCTTACTTCAACAAATTCATAAGAGAGAGAGAGAGAGAGAAGCTCACGTTGTTTCCTTTCCAACCCTTATAGGTTCTGATCAGCTCATCTCTACCACCACCACCACCCCCGCCGCCGCTGGAACTCGGAGCTCCGGCACGACGATCTGACGGCTGCAAGTCTAACATCGAACTTTTCTTTGGCTACGACGAGTCGTCTGAGCAATAAATTTTGATAAAAAAGAGAGAGAAAATATAAAATAAAAATAATTTCAAGTTGAAAAAAAAGGTATTATTGACTTTGGAGACAGAAAGAGAATTATGTTTTTCTCTCCGGCTACTTGGTCCCTTAACCACACCTTTCCCTTTTTACGAGTCAACTAATTTCAATCAAAAACGTTTAAATTAATGGTGTTTATGGTATTTTAATTAAATGCAAATTTTTCCGTTTTCTTTTTTTTTCCTTCTGTCGGCTAATGAATTTTTTTGATTGTTTTTTTTCTGTCAGAAATTAACGGAGGTTGAATAGATATATATGGGTAGATTTCTAACCATATATGATTTATTTATTAAATCATCGATTGAATTAATTATGTTTTTTCTAATTACTCTTTAAAAAATTAGATGCAAAATATATATAAGTGGATTGGATATTGGATGAGAGCATATCTATAGAAACCGCTCCTGTCTACAAACGTATCCATATCGTAGTTCCTGATTGATAAATATCGCACTTATGTCAACAACTCACAGCATGTAGATGCCGTATATCAGATTATGATCTGTCTTCTTTTATTTAAGTTATATTATATTGACTTTTGGTTTATTCGAATATAGACCAACCGTAAAATGTATAATCCAATACGTGTTGAACAGTTCTCGTCAATTTTGGTCTCGTTTGATGATTTGTTGGAGCGGGTATAAAACACCCTATTCAAAGAAACAAAAATACAATTGTAAAATGTAATAGTATTTGTTAAAAATATCTCCCTTGAAGAATATGGCAAAATCTATATAAATGAAGCAGTTCGACAGACAACCCATTTCCTTTCGAATTTCTCTGGTCTTTGCCTCTTTGGCAATATGGCATGAGCTTTCATTAGTTCAAAACTTTTACTATAAAACCACTTGTAATTATTTATTATTGATTTTGAACTTATCGAAATTTTCTTGGACGGCAATCCACACAAAACTGGTCATCTAACTTCAGAGAACACATAACTGTTGATGAACAAGAATTTATGTGTTCTCTGCAGTTGGATGACCAGTTTTGTGTGGATTGCCGTCCATTACAGCAGACATAAGTCCAAAGAAATTAAGCTTTTTGTCACTCCATGAGTAAATGTGATGACAAGGATACCGAATGCTCGACAAATTCAAAATCTGCGGCGATTCAATCGACAAATTCTGTGGCTTCAGATCATGATGGATAACCCTGTGAGAGTAGCAATACTTAAGTATGGTCCATTGGAATTGATCTAGATGACAAGAGCTTTTTGTGATCGTGTCCAAAGATGGAAGAATATATACTACGACACTTTTTAATCTAGCATGATATGAATGTACGTTGTTAAACCCTTTTCTCGTTGGAATATATAAAAATACCATCTTTTTTTATACATAATTCCAATGAACCATACTTACGTACAAATGTAGTAGTGAAAACCATTTACTAACTCGTAGAGTTATCAGAGTAACTTATGTTATCAGAGTAACTTATGTTATCAGAGTAACTTAAGTCCTAGTAGAGTTATCAGAGTAACTTATGTTTTAGTTTATTGGCACATTACGTGATAACAGTTTTGACCCGAGCAGTAAAAATACTTCTAACTCGAACGACAAAGGTACAACTGTGAGAACTAATTATATTTGTTGGAAGTTTCTCATAAAAAATATATAAACATACATATGGGACCAAAAAGAGATAATTCTACAGACAACTCACTTCCTCATGTCTTTCCCTGGTCACACGTTGGCCGTAGGCTTTGACTTTCATTACTCATTAGTACAATCAGGTCGCACTAATAATATTTTAATTTTCTATAGCTTTTTCTTTTAGATACGGGAATGAATTTTCAAATTGAGATGAACCTAGAAATCATTCAAGAAGAGTTCTAGACGTCATTCAAGAAGGCAACTCTTCCAAACTTTGATCCATGTGATGCCAATAATCAAATTGATGAAAACATACCACTAAGATCGATTATACATGATCAGATGATATTCATACAGAAAAAAAGTGGCATAATATGAGATTTTGCAAAATAAAACCATATATAAGGGAATACTGAACTTGGTAAAAAGATACAAGAAAATGATCTCAAAAGCTTAGAAGAAAAAAAAAGCAAAGCACACTCGAAATCTTCCCTTTTCGTACTAGGAATAAAGAACTCAACAAAAAAAAAAAAGAATAAACAAAAGCCATCAATGTATTTTGCTTCATTTTCTTAGGATTAACAACGATTGAAAGATAATTATATATAGAATGAAGGAGATTACTGGTTCCGTAGCCTTTTCTAAGGCATGACGCCAAGATCCTTGAAGTAATCATGCTCCAGGGCGGCTCTTGCGTTGATTCTTTTAGTCGGATCCATTAACAGCATTTTCTGTAACAAATAAAACAGAGACATATATTATCTTTAACTTGCACATGAACTCATAAATCTTAGATAAAATATCCAAAATATTGGATCGCTCTTTCTCGTTTTGGGTTTAGGACTTCAACAAATTCCGGCTTTTGAAGTTTGTTCATGTTTCAGACTAGTTCGGTTTGTTCACTTGTATGAAGTTGTCTCTGGTCTTGGTTTTAGTCAGCCAGCTCACAGAACTTTAAATGGTTAAAGGTTCACGAGAGGTAACATAAAACCAGATCCATCAAAATCAAGCTTCTAAGTCTTTAATGTAGCGGAAGTAGATTATATATATTCGCGTGTGTATATATATGCGTATGGTCAGTGAACTTACAGAAAGGAGATCTACTCCATCGGGATCCAGATTCGGGACAAAAGATTCTAAGTCCTGTGGTATAACAAAAAATAACATGGGCAAGAATCATAGTGTGCTGTAACCTTGTCTACTGAGAACGAGATGGACATGTGAGTAGAGAAATTTTTAGTACCGTTGGTTTCCATTTAGGGAAAGCAGATTTATAATCCGGCAGCGAAGTTACACCGGGCCATGTATCCTCGTATGGAGTTCCCATGATTCTGGAAAAAAGATACACAAAAACATGGCAGTATTAGTTTATAATCACTTAACGCTTCAATATATGTGTTCTTTAATACTTCTTTCCACTTGTAATATATAGAAGAAGATAACTGGATCAAGTAAGTTAGCGACGAAACCTGAAAATCTTGAAGAGTTGATCAATCTCGGAGTCTCCAGGAAATAAGGGCTTTTGGCTGATCATCTCAGCAAATATGCATCCCACAGACCAAATATCAACGGGTGTGGAGTAATGATGAGAGCCTAGGAGTATCTCTGGTGCACGGTACCAGAGAGTAACCACCTGGTAAGAACAATTTGGAAAAACAGTGAATGACCATGAAGAGATGTGAAATCTGAAAGTAGCAATGAGATCTTTATGGTATTTTTGAATCTAACATAGTTCAACCGTCAAGGGAAGTGTTCTTTAAGTAAAGACTTCGAAGTCTCAGAAATTTTTTTAAGTCCTTCATTCATATCTATCAGACGCAAAAGTGGAATAATATTTCTGTCTGGCTTTACTTCTTTTCTCTAATAAAAAATAAGGAATGAAGCGAATATGAAGGCATGCCAAAAGATTTCATAACGGAACATATAAACAAGAATTGAGCTCTTTGGTACCTCATGCGTAAATGTCCTGACAGGGATACCGAATGCTCTGGCCAGTCCAAAATCTGCAAGCTTTAGTGAGTTCGTGCGGCGATCAATCAACAGATTCTGTGGCTTCAGATCACGGTGGAGAACCCTGTGAGAGTGGCAATACGCAATTCCACGAAGAATCTGGTAAAGATACGTCTGCAAACAGTATATGGAACAGCTCTGATCAGCCTGTATTGATTACTAAAGACGCAACGGGAGGACACTATATAACTTTGATTTCAACAATATTCATCGAGACTACACACATAGACATGTCAGGATAGATTATCAAAGGGAAGTTTGTGGCATCATAACCAACCAAAAACCTGAATAGGTGCCTTCACATCAAAATGCATTCAAGCACAAAAATTAATATAAAAAGGCCTAAAGTTTCTTAGCACTCACTTTGATCATATGTAGATCCTTGGAGAAATCAGGAGTTGAGTCCATGTGCTTTTTGAGATCCAAGTCAAGATACTCAAAAACCAGATACAAACGCTTCTCGCTATGCACTACATCCTGCAACCTGTGTACCAACAAAAACCATCAAAAACTCTTCACCAGATTCAATACTGCGTCAACACCCAACAATAACATTAACTTCATACTTGACAATGTTGCTGTGCTGCATTTCTTTCAAGAGGGAGATTTCTCTAATTGCTGTGCTAGGTACACCTTCATCCTCCTGCTCCAACCGTATCTTCTTCAAAGCTATCGTCTCATTGGTCACTTTGTCCCGTGCCTTATAAACCACACCGTAAGTCCCTTCACCAATCTTCTCAACTTTCTCGTACTGCACCATCAGTACGATCATTTAAACCCAAAACTCCTCAAAAGAGTAACCAATGACTATAAACTTTTAACAACGATTTCACCAACCTGATCCATCACTTCCAGAATAAACTATACAAGTGGAACTTTCACCTGCAGGTTGATAATAATTGAGGCATCACAACCTATATTAGTTAAGCTATCTAATCAAAGAAACCTCAAGTGAAATCTATACACAAAGACACCAAAATATCTCAGATCCAAGCAACGTCACCAAACGAGTATGATTATACAGTGAACAACGATTGTGAAAATGAACAATCAAACAAGACGGCTTAGATCGTCAAAACGGAACAAATCGTCAACCAATCAACTTAGTTCTAGAGCTCTGATGATGAATCAAACCAAAAATCCAGAGCATCGGACTCATATCTCTCTCCAATCCATGGAGCCAAGCGAACAAACACAATCGCGAACGACAGAATGCACACAACAACAACAAAAATCGTTTAAATCTAGTGAAACAGTAAGAAGCGCCACTGGAAATGCTAAAGAGTGGAAACAGAAGAAGAGATCAGCGTCGAAGCAACAGAGATAAATGCGAGATGGAGAGAAGAGAAACCGTTTTGGGATTGTAAGCAAGGTTCCAAGTCAGAATTCGAGCGAGTGAATGTTCTTACGCTGAGAAACTCATCGGAGAATAACGAAAATCAACTTACCGGCGACGATCGGATGTAGTGTCGTCGACTGAGGCACCGACGGATCCTTTTCTCTCTCTCTGTGTGTGGAAAAGGGAGTGTAGAGAGAGACGGTGGTTTCTGTGCAGCTTCAAGAGAGGAGGACTAGGGAAGGCGATTGACTCATAGAGTAAGGGTTTTTTTCTTTTTCTTTTTCTTTTTTTTTGTTGTGTGAGAAAAATATGTTGGTTGTTAATTTTTTTTAATTTCCACTGGATTGAATTACCTAACCGCATTAACTCGGTTCTTTTATACATACCAGACAAAAAGAAAATTATTTTTTGTATCTTCTTTTTTTGCACACAAGATTTTTTTTGTTTTTTTGTCATCTTTTGCACACAAGAATATCATTTTACAACAACAAAAAAATTATTCAAGGTTGTGAATGGTTGAACAACATATGAATTAAAACTCAGAATGATAACAGTGTATTTGGTAGCCAATTAAAAATGTTATAGTATTTAAATGTATACACGCAAAAAACATATTATGTGAAATAAGTATAAAATAATTTTTGATTCATGAAAAACAAATTTACAGTTGTGGAATACATAATTTTAAATATATATATATATATATAATATTAAAATAAGTATGTTTTTTCAAAAAATATTAATTTTTGTGAAGATATTATATTTAATATAATAAAAGTATTTTGTCAGAAAAATTAACTTTTACATAATTTTATATTATAAAATTTTAATATTTGGATTACTGTAAGAAATTTGGAAAAATGATTCAAAATATTATTTAAATATTAAAAACATGTGATATAGAAACAAATAAGTAAATATTTTATTAGTTATAAAAAATAGAAAAAATAGAAAAAGTATTGCTAAATTATGCATTAATAATAATTTTATATTTATTTTAAAAAATAATTTAAAATTATTTTTTACTAATGAAATCTTTAGTCAAAATCTATAATTCTTTTAAATCTAAAACCATCAAACGTTTTGTTATTATGTGATTTCTAGGCTTTGTCTATAGTATTTTTCAATTGATTTAAGATACTTGGTTATTCTTTATATTGAAAAGAACTGATTTTATTAAAAATGAGAAAAAAAACATTTCTGCATAAAAAAATATTTTAATCATTTTAACACATACATTTTCTACAAAACTGCATATAACAAATCAGAACATATAAGTGTAATTATGGTTATGTGTAGATTTATAATTTTTCTTCATACAAATGAATGGCACCATACTTTGCATATTTTGTTGATTGGTAAACACAAGTGAAGACTACAAAAAACTGTTCCAAATTTATATGAAATACAGTTTCTATTTAAAGCCTTAATCCTTTATGGAATCCAGTTGCGGATAAAACGATTTAATGTGTTTTGAAAAGTCTTCGCCACTACAAGTACCAACCTAAAGATAAATGAACAATAATATGACAATCTCACGTTTTAAATGTTGTTGTAAGACTATAGTCTTATTATAATTTGAATGGTGTAAAAATTAAAGAATATTGCTATATATATACATAATATAAGCAATGTCAAAAAGTTTCTTCAATACTTGGTTTGAAAATTGGGTTTCCAATTTTAGATACAGAAAGGAGAAATACAAATTTCTTTTTAAAAAACATCAATAGAGCATTTGGCATCACTTTCAACTTCGTTTTAGTTGTAGATCCGATTCCTAACCATGAAAACTAAAATCATCAAATCATGCTGTTAATACTATTTTAAATTGTTAATTATATTTTTGTCTTCTTAAGTAAGTTATTCTACTGAATTTACAGTGGATTTAGCAAACACTTTTGGGAAAAGAACAAAAAAAAAAAGATGGAAACAAAAACTGGGCCCAATTCGACCACAACTTATAATATGGGTTGGATGTTTTATATTTTTATCAATTGTAAGTATTGGTTCCTAACAAAAAGAAACTAAAAGGCCCAAAATAATCTATTAAGAAAATAGTTGTGATACAGAAAAGAAAAGGTCCTACCGGGAGTCGAACCCAGGTCGCTGGATTCAAAGTCCAGAGTGCTAACCACTACACCATAGAACCGACTTATCACTACTCGAGAATATTAATTATATAATCATGTATAGTATAAACAAATATTTTGTACTCAGTTGACAATTCTCTATACTATAAATAATTTTTTATACTATAAAAAGTGTTTATAAATAAAAATGAATTTTTTCCATAACTGCTCTTTTCTATTATCTTTATAACTATTTATATTTTCTGCTATTATAATAATCATGCAAATTTTTATTTTATTTTAAACAAATGTGAAAGTAATTTTTTTCTAAAATTTTAATTCAAAATTATATAATTTCCATCATTATATGCTCATGAATCAAAAATCATAATACTAATACTTGATAAATTTATATATTTCTCTGGTTTGGATAACCGAAATGTTTTAGATATTTTATCTTTATTTCAAAAAGTTTTTTGTATAATATAATTTTTTTTCTAAATTAAATTTTAATCTAAATTATTGTTTGTAAATTTTTTTTTATTATATATAAAATCACATCAACTTATTTTCTTCTAAATTAATATAATTTTTAGTAAATTAAAAGTTGACAATAAATAAATTCTATCTAAAAGTAGTTATATAATATATGGACATCGTCTAACCAATTTTACGAAGAACTCATACACTCAAATATTAGAGAAAAGAATAAGAAAATACACAAAATATTTTAGAAGAGCATAACCACTACTAACTAATCTCATTATTGTAGCTTTTTATGCGTTTCTCCCTTTTGAAAATCATATATATATTTTTATATTTCACCATAATATAAAATATTCATCATTTTTATAAATATATCTATCAAAACAACTCTACTCGAAAAGAAAAGTGAAATAAAAGAAAAAGAAAAGATATCGATATTTGCTCTCTAGTTGCCAAGTAAGCCCCCCTACGAATTGGGATATGTCATTATTGACACCAAAAAGAGAGCCTCTTTTAGAAAAAAAGGATTCAATCGCTCATGAAAGTTAATACAATGTGAAGTCATTCTTAGTAAGAAAAATGAGCAACAACCAACAACCAACGCAAAATGAAATCATATACTAATTGCATTTTTAATGATGTTCCATCTGAGATTGTGAAATACATTAATCCATGTAAATATGTATTAACTTCTATATTAATTAATAATTATTGACTACGTAGGGGAAATACTAGCTACGAGGTTTCTCTAAGATTTTTTTGGATTATCTAGTATATACATTCTAGTTTCGTATCGAACAAAGAAAATATGTACAAGAAATAAAAATTCATCGTGTAACAAACTTCAATGTTCAAAGAAGAAAAAAAACAAATTTTTCTAACGGTTTTATCCTCAGATATCTTATAAAATTAAGTTTACGAATAGATTAAACTTCGTTTTTGTATGTCCATACACCTAGAGAGATACCGTAATGCTTTTGAAAAATAACACTTTATTAAAAAATCGGAATAACTATTGGTGTATACAAGAACAGTATGACTTTATAATATTTTAGGAGATAAACATAGGATAAAATAATAATTATATCAATAATTAATATGGGGGGAAAGAGGGACAAAAATTGGTGCACCAAAGCTGCCGGCCAACTGTACGCAAGACAATAAATCTTTTAAACGTTTCCCCTTGATGGATGACGAGTGTGTGTTTTTTTTATTTAATTTATAAGTTCATAATCAATAAAATTTCATAACACTAAAGGCAATAATATGATATGCTATCTGGATAATGCATAAATAAGAAACTGTGTGTAGTAGATGGTTGTCCATCATTTTGTGGAAATTAATAAATAAAATGCTTAACTTACGTTGTGTTCTCTTACTATAATTATTTTGAAAGAAATATGCTAATCATCTGAGTTGTTTATTCTGAATTGAAAGATGAATTTTGACAAATTATTTAATCATCAATCAATGTTTATATGATAAAAAAAACAGATGAATGGAAAATAGGAAAGAAGAGTAGTGAAATATTTATGCAACGACCCAAATTGCCAAGTGTATATCAAATTTGGGGAAGACAAAGAAAATCATATACGTTCTTCTTCTAATGCATAATAAGAAATGAAAGGAGAAAGAAACAAAAACAAAAATATGAATGGAAAGACAAAAAGTTGTGATATTATCTTGTTCTCTTTCAAGAAGAGTGGAATGTTCACTCATAGAAAGGCTAATAAAGCATGCAATAATTAGTATATCATGCAAACAAATATAAGAAAAAAAATTCAAGTTGGTACGTTATATATGTAAAGTCTTATCCCCAACGAATAATTCATAAAAAATTCTCTAAACAAATTTATTTTTGTTTTTGCTAAGATACACTACATATATTTTCTAAAATTATATTTCATTCAAATAATACTTACAAAAGCAGTAGCAAATAGGTCGTGAGTTTTTTTTTTAGGTTACTTTTATATCACACATGATTGTAATCGATTTGGATACTGCAAATTGAAGCAGCCACATTTTTGTGGGGTAGAAAGGAAAACTTCTATATGATAAAAAAGTATAATTGTTTAGTTAAATTTTAAATGCTAGAAGTTAAAGATATATATTAACATGAAAACACGCATAAGAAAATCAAAATGTGTATTTCAAATATATAATTATTCAAAATAGCTGCCCTCGTATGATAAATAACTTTAGTTAAAAATAATAACAGAAAGTTTCAAATCTACATAAAAAAATCGTAACTGTAATAATATCAAGAACTAATATGTTCGGTTTCGATGATGGCTACTATATCTAAACATGTTTAATGCGAATTCAGAGTTTAGTGCGAATTCATAAAGTAACAAGTAAACTAGTTACTAGCTAGTGGTACTTATATGGATCCTTAACTAATGCGAATTCATTCAATGCCAAGTTCAGTCCTAAAGGTTTAAAAACAAAAAAAGTTCAGAGTTTTTGTTTTGGTCAAACAATATAAAGATCATAGAACAACTTTGTTTATCAAACTGGTGGTTTGGAATTTACATAATCAAAGTATGACGGTTGTATACAAGCACATGCGCTACTTTATGAGTCATTGTATTGTTTGCACATAGAATCAATAAAATGGCAAAATTGTTGAAGTACTTTTTTCTGAAACTCTTCTAAATGAATTGAAAAAAAAAAGGTCATTCTCTAAGCTTACACATCATATTCACCAATTCTAAACAGTTTGTAACGAAAGTTACTTCTGTTAGTTTTTTTTGTAATAATAAATTTCTTAACCCAAATTTGCAATTGAATTCAACATGCAATGATAAGAGACTATTCTGATGGTTCTTGTCTCCATTCTATATACTCTTCTTGACCACTATATCATATTTGTCCTAAGAACAAATTGCAATTATTTCATGAACCATCTATATGGCACTATCGTCCATTTTAAACCAAATCGGTTATCTTTGAAAATTTTATAGTTAGTTAATCTATGATAAACCATTATTCTCATATATTTGAACTTTTTCTCAAAGTAGGAATTCTATCTTCGCAATTTGAAAAATTTACCAAGGATCCTGATAAATATCATTATATAACTTATTATTTCTATTTTTTCATAGATATTATAATATGCATTGAAAGTGATGAGTTAAATTTTTGAGAGAGAGCCTATAAAATAAATAGTCTTTATTTGATAAAACTAATAAAATGAAAAACATTCCAACATTTGATGGAACTGTGAAAGAAACCATGTTTGAATAGCCAGAAGATATTCAAACAGGACATGGATAATTATTTCTTTTCTCTGCTCCCACAGCAGGCATATTGTATATCATAATTAATCTCTATAAATCTTGATTTTTTTTGTTACCAATAAATAATCTGATATAATTTGACAAATAAAATATTTGATTGTAAAAGAAGATTTCAATTTCCATAAAAAATTGCAAAATTTTGATATAACCCAAAAAAAAAACAATTGCTTCTATTTTTTTAGAATGTCTGTTTTTTTTTTAAGATCCTGATTTCACCTTTTATTTCTCGAATTTTGTAAAATGTTATCGATATGTATCTAACTTTAAAAAACAACTAATTGAAAATAATTGTCTCGTCTTCAACCAGAATAATCACATGTATTATTTGATCATTCCATTTCTTTTGGTCAATAAAATGACTAACTATAAGAGAAATGAGGCTCGGTCCCTTTTCGAACCCATCCTTGGATTTGATGAGAGATATATGCTCTATTTACTCATTTGGTTTGTTTGGAATTTGACTGGAATTAGGTTAAAATCCACAGATCTGAACCTTAGGCTCTATTCCTTCCAGTAACCTCAGTATGAGGCTTTTTGGTTTCTTTATAGTCTTTATTTACCTCAGTACAATATGAGGCTGATTCTCGGTAAGTATTATCTTTTTTTTAGGATATATCTTATTTTCTTTTGTGTTGTAGCTTCTGTACCAGTACCCTACGCCAAAATTTTTGGAGATGAACTCTCCATAACCATCCCTAGATCTTTGTTATCTATTAGGTTTCGGAGTTCATTGTATTCCTAAGTTTCTTTGTGGCCATGGATCTCCTCTCAGATCTTTAGCTCTGTTACTAAACTGCTTTCTTCTCTACTTTCAATTGTTGAAGTAACTGACTGTGTATTTGGGTCTCCAAGTGGATTCATGGACTCCAAAGGCATCATCTCTCTTCTCCCTTCCTTGTTGCCGGTAGGGGCTTCAGTTGTTTATTACCACTCGAGAATGGTGGTCTTTTCTTCTTATTTGGGGACTACTTTGAAGAGAGTCACCTCTCAAGTACTTGTGACAACAGTGAGTGCATCTTCCCCATCTATTAACCTATACGAGAAGCCTCCTGTTCACCTATTCCTCGTTTTTCCTCCCTCTGCCTTGTGCAGCCCTCGATAAAAAATGTGAGTTGTATTGGACTATATTGTCTATAACCTCGCTTCTATGGTGTCATCTCTCCTCCCTAATCACCCACCTAGTTTGGTCTGGTTTGAAACAAAGAGTGGTTTGTTAAAGTTGTCTCTGCTCGCTGTAGTAACTATTTTTCAATCTATCTGTCTTTCAGCTATCTCTGAAACTGTTTTGCTGGCTATGTTGGCCTTAGAGGCATATATGTCTCGTGGTGATTCTGTTTAGAGATGTCAAAATGTTAAGAAAGTTGCCTTTTTGAAAGGTTGTCTTACTAAAGTTATTGTTGGTCATATTTCTATTTTTACTTTTATCTCTTATTTTCAGTCTCATTGGCTTTAGTTATACTCTGAGATTAATCAATCTGTTGGTTAATGCTTTATTTATTGTGGTTCTTAGTAGTTTATTCGTATATTCTTTTAATGTTGATGAAATCTCTTGACAAAAGAAAAATAAACTATAAAAGATATAAATAGTTAAATTATTTACAAATTGCTGACTTTGGATAGAAATTAGGCTCTAAAAATTGTTCTATACAAATAGTTTTCCCTGTTTTCATCTTTTTTATTAGTAATTTTTTTAGTAGTGATTGAGCAGATACTATATTCTTCTAATTATGAAATGGAACATAAAATCTAATCGGGTCTAAGAGTTTGTGTTCTAAAATTGTTTATTTTAAACACTTTTCAAAATAAAAATTTTGATTTATCAATTAATTAACCTCCATAATTATCATACCAATAAAAGTATATTAAAATCCTCATATAAGGGCATGGTCACGGACAATACTGCTAAGTGCTAACATCTACATCGTCGTCAAAACATGAACAAATTAGTAAAAGTCAATGGTTATGTGTGGTAATGAAAGAGAAAATTGATTTTTCATTAACTCTCGACTTGGTAACCACATTTTAGAGAAAAAAATAAAGATAAATTATTTGTTCCTCAAACTGTACATCAATTAAGATGAATTAATTTTATTGTTTATCGATTAAGAACAAATTTGATAAGAAACAAAAGAAACAAAAATTCAGTTTCAGTTTCCAATTTAAATGGTATAATACTTGGATATTAAACAAGGGACAATTTATCAAATAACCAAAAAAAACAAAATTAGTTTTTTAGAAAGAGAGTAAAAAATTAAGAAGAGAAAGGAAGAGAGAAAGAAAAAGAGAATTTTTTAAAAAAGCTCAAATTAATTATCTTATACAAACAGTAACTCATGAGTATATTAATTTCCACTTATTATAATACATTTTTAACATAAGGCTAAAAAAATTAATTATCAATTTTAACAAAAAGAATTTGGGGAAGAAATATATATATATATATAATACAAAAATGAAACTAAGATATTTTCGACTCTTAATAATATTTTTTTTAATGGTGTTCTACGAAATTATGTCATTTTTTATAAAAAAAAAAAAGACAGAAGAATTCAAATGGCAAAAAATATCAAACAAAGAAAATAAAAAATAATTTGCTTTAAAAAAAATGAAGATAAAAGCAAAAGAAGAGGAGAGGAGACACAACAATAAAATGTGGCTCTTCTATTATACGTAGTTGCTCTCAGCCTCTCCATCAAATATCATTCTCTCCAATCTCCATATTTGTTATTCCTCTTCGGTGTATATATATCTTCTAATAGTATTTTTGTTTGTTATCAACCAACTTGCGTCGCATGAAGATACACACATAAAATAAGCAGTGCCAATGTTATCTGCTTTTATAATAGTTAAAAAGTATTCGGACTTCGAATTTGAATCGAGGTTTTTCTTTCTATAAAATCTGATTCTTGATTTGGTTATAATTTTTTTTTTCCAAATGGCATTCCATTTAACTTCAACAAATCCCGCGGTATATTGTTTCGATAGAATATTTACTACTGGTTACTAGATATACAGAAGGAGTCGAACACTTGGCCTCTTGTAGATTGAAGAGAAAAGTAGATATTGACCCAACGCAAATCATACAATTGTTATCGATAAATTTAATTTAATAATGGAAAGACTCACCAGAAACAGTGAAATTCCATTAACTTGTGACGATGATGTCATGATTGATTTTTTACTCCAAACTTTTTGGCAAATCATGGCTAACCATGTCCATCGTGACTCGTGAGTGAGGTACGTGTACGTTCACTTCATGCAATTTTTTTTGGTTTATAAGAAAATAAAAAGGAAATAAACATCCATGAAGATAGCGATCACGTCGGCTATATCTTGAGATCTTATAAAAAGAGAAAGATTAAAAGATAGGTCGGAGAGGATATGATATGATTGGCCGGATTTGTTGTTATTGCCACTTAATAAAATGCATTTTTTGTTTATTTTGAAAAATTATTTCTGTCAAATTTCTTCTTTTCATGCCCCAACTAACCTTATATACAAGGTCGGATAAGAAAACCAAATTGATTTTCATGTCTTTGATTTACGATTTATTTTTTTGTTTGTGCCTTTGGCTATCTTAGAGCAGTTTAAACTATGAGATACCCTTTTAACTATCTTGCTAGATATTTACCCCATTCGCTTCAAAATGTAAGATGTTTAATTTAGAAATGTTTGGTGTAACCAAAATATAAAATATTTTGATTAATTTAAATTTTTGTAATCAATTAATATGCTTATAAAATATTTAAAACATATATAAAGAAATTGACAGAATATCATACTCATTATGTTTCATAATTTATGATGTCAAAGGTTTTTACACAAATTAAATTGTTTAGCCTTATGTTAAAAATGTATTATAATAACTGGAAAACTAATATACTCATGAGCCACTGTTTGTATAAGATAATTAATTTGAGCTTTTTTTAAAATGTTTTTTTATTACGTTAAAATAACAAAGAAGTAGTGAAAATTAAGACAGAGAATCGAATTGTAGGTTATAGAAATTTCTTAAATAAGCTTTTTAACTTTAATTAATGAAAGAAGTTATAGACACTAAACCTCCAATTATAAAGTATATCAAACAATATTAACTAGAGCTTTGTCTTATGAAGAGGTACACTTAATTATCGTAGGTTGTAGGTCTCCATCTGAAATGCTTTTAGAAAGAGTGAATTGTAAGGTCTTTCGTAAAATGGTTTTATAGTAAATATTAAGAATACCGATATATGTGAGTCCTTATGAATATACTAACGTAAATTTTATAATATATAATACTTTGTTAGTGTATACTTTTTAGTTATATTTTATTCATGAATTATATACTCTTTTTTAGATATTTATCCAATATAACTTCAGAAATATTACAATTACTATGTTCAAAAAATTACAATACTTCAATTTATATTAGTTTTTGTCATTAGCGTGCGTCATGCTGCATGAAAAAGTGATCAAAATACCAATCATTTGGTTAGTGAATTCTCTTTTTTGATTGTTTCAAATTTTCAACCAACGTGGGCTGTTTGATATAACAATGGGTTATTATTATTCTGCTTTAGAACAAAATCAAGGGGTTAATTAATCATTTGTTCATATTGTTGTTGCTTTGACAATATCATATGTTCCGTGTCAAATCGATGCAATGAATTTTTCTAAGAATACAAAAGTAATACAACTTTCATATTGTATAAGAAAAAATATATACCACAACATGTTTTAGCTGAGCGACTAGAAATGTTTAGACAATTTCATAAAAAAAAAAAAAAAATATATATATATATATATATATATATATATATATATTCGAGCAGACCTACCTAAATGACAAAATAATATTTAGAAATGTGTTTAGGAAGCCAATACATGATTCTTATAAATAGGAAGGATCCATAGACCTTACATATTGTTTATTTAAAAAAAATTATGGTACTCATAAAAAAAGTCTCATTTTTCAAAAGATGTAAATTTTTAAAATGATTTAATATTTTGTTTATCTTAAATATTCCGTATTCTTATTTTTAGTTTTCATTATGTTTCAAAAAATTCGTTGTTAGCTAGTCCTTAACTAGTGCTAGGATCAGAGTAAACAACAGGCAAGTACGTTTGAATTTTTTTGAAATGTTAATACTATTTCCAATAATTTATTCTATTTAGTACTCTAAAAACAGTATTTTTAATAAATAAAGAAAATTTTTATTTAAATACTCAAATATATTTAAATTAACTATTATTTTTAGAAGATTTTATATTATAAAAATATATTAATTTTTGCCATTCATTTTATTTTTTGAGCAAAAACTAGATAAATGTTTTAATTTTATTAAAATTAAATATATTAAATTGAAAGAAATTTTCTTGCATCAAAGAAATTGAATATCGAATATATTTTTAAAAAATAAATATTAGTGTACTTCTTCCACAAATAATTTACATATTGTTTCTTTTAAAAAATTTATGGTACTCGTAAAAAAAGTCTCATTTTTCAAAAGATGTAAAAAATTTAAAATGGTTCAATATTATGTTTATCTTAAATATTCTGTATTCTTATTTTTAGTTTTCATTATGTTTCAAGAAATTAGTTAGCTAGTTCTTAACTAGTGCTAGGATCAGAGTAAACAACAGGCAAGTACGTTTGAATTTTTTTGAAATGTTAATACTATTTCCAATAGTTTATTCTATTTAGTATTCTAAAAATAGTATTTTTAAAAAATAAAGAAATTTTTTATTTAAATACTCAAATATATTTAAATTAATTATTATTTTTAGAAGATTTTATATTATAAAAATATATTAATTTTTTCCATTCATTTTATTTTTTGAGCAAAAACTAGATAAATATTTTAATTTTATTAAAATTAAATATATTAAATTGAAAGAAATTTTCTTGCATCAAAGAAATTGAATATGGAATATATTTTTTAAAAATAAATATTAGTGTACTTCTCCCACAAATGATCAACTAAAAAATTAGTTTTAATTTTTAATTTTATATCAACGTTTTATTAAAAATTAATATAATATTTTTAGATATAAAATTAATTTTTATTATTCTAAGTATATAACTAAAATATATAATTTTATTTGAGTATATAAAAAAAATTATATTAAAATTAAATATTTTTTTATGAATAAAAATTGTAATTTTAAAAATAGAGAACTCTTAAAATTTATCTAAATTTAGAGTAATTTTTAGAATGAAATATAAATTATTATTAGAGATGATTTTACTTTAAAAATAGAGTTTATAGATAAAAATAGAATATCATTTGAGATGCTGTAAGGTAAGAGCAAATGATGATATCCATAATATCATTGCTATCAGGATATTTCCAAAAATATCACAAAAGCTTTTAGAAATATTTTTTTGGGGGGTTAAATTATCTAGTTTTAGAAATGTTATAAACCAGGCTCTTAAGTTTTTCGGAAGAGGTTCTAAATAATTTTTGGATGGACTCTGAAACTTCTTTAGAGTCCATGCTAATTTAAAGTTGGTAGGGAAAAATGTTGTTGTGCATTTTTATGTTTGTTATTTTTTAACATTGTGGTAGATTTGGAAAATAAAACATAAAACGGTATTTTAGGAACCTTCTCAAGAACAAATAACACAATTTTCTATTTCTTGTATTAAAGTTTTCTTTTTATTTTTCGTGCAATTTATGTTTTTAATATACCGTGACTTGGGAAAATCGGAAAGATATTATTAGATGAGGACTAGTCCACTAACATCTAACTAATGTAGCATATATCATCACAAATATTAACAATTCTAAATATCGCCATGAATTATCTTAGAATATAAAAGGAGTTTCAAAGAAAATGTGGTGTGTGACCTTTCTTTAAAGCAAAGGCTCAAGTTGTATGAACTTTCCAAGTGGTGCTTAGATGGTGGAGGAGGTTGGAATTTGGAAACGTAACCAATTATGGGACTACTATCATATACATATATGAATATGTAGATTCTTTTTTTTATTAATGAAAAATATGTACACTCTTGAAGCATAAGTGCGTAACTCATAGGTGTGTAGTTAGTTTTTAAAATGATATTAAATCACATAACGGACGTAACATTATGAAACGACAGAAAGCTAAAAAGTCAAACCATATAGCGCAAATTTGGAGTAAATCAAATGTATATAGTTTAGTGATGAGGTTACTAATCTAAATTTTCAAATAACATTTCTTCTGTGTTTTTATCCCATTAGATAATAAGCTTCGAAGATTAGTCTGTATTTACCTGGTAAGTTTTTTTACCTTTCTAGCAAAATTTTCTGGCGTTTGCGATTAATAGGTCTTTAAGCAGTTTGTCATTTATCAAGATAGATTTTATTTTATTTCTTATAAAAATAATTGATGGTCTTTACTCTTTAGCAAATACTAAGAGGTTAGTTTCAACGGAAATCGTTAATTATTTGGCTGGAAAAACGTGGACACATCAGACATCAATTGAATTTCTTTGGTTTAACTGACAATCGAGTTCTTAGAGATTTACTTATCTGTTGAATTACTTGATGCGATCACTTTGAAAATCAGTGAAATCCTATTTATTACACCTTAATGAGTTGTTTTTTTGTCAAGAAAAGGTAGTTCTCATTAACAAAATATATATTTTGTCATAATAAAAAAAAAATATATATATATATATAGAAACCGGTTCAAGATTTAAGTATATTAAGGTTAAATTAGATTGAAAGAAATGTATTCTGATTCTACGCAGACAATTATTATAATAAGCACAGAGAGGATTTAAATTTTTAACTCTGGATGTACCAAATATTTGTTTGTATATATGATATGATTACGAGGAATGAAAACTTAACTATAACATTTGACTCGAGTCTGGTGACTCAGGTGGTTAACCACAGAAAGGAAAGGACAAATACTAATTTCTTATTTCTTTATGAATCTAAACGAAGAAACAATATTTATACAGAAATAGCGGAACAATTATCAATTATTGTGTAAAGTGGGAAGAAGATTCTTCCATATACCTACGATAGATAATCAGAAATAACATAATCTTATATCTTTGTCGTCAGTCGCCACAGTGACTAGCATAGGAAGAAAAAAATAAGTGTATTTTTTTTTTAAAAAAACACAAGTGTATATCTCCTAAAGAATCAAGATATGTGTCTAAAAATCGATTTGAAGTTAAGTCATTGAAAACTAAATTATAAAATATCGAGGTCACACTAGCGTTTTTGGGGTTTGATACACTTATAATCAGTAATCTTCCACAATTAATTTCATAATTAAAAGTGGTCATGACCTCAGACTAATCAGAGGAAACCATTACGTAAACCTAATCTCAAATAGTAACTAATTAACCCGAATTACAACAATTCCAATTGTTTCAAACCGAATAGTCGAACCAAATTAAACTAGAACCGTACAATCTACACACAGATGCGGAGATAACTCCTCTCATGTAATCTCTTACGCAGTGACATGAATACCTTTTTTTCTCAATAGATGAAAATTCAACATATTAACTAATCATCTAAACCGATAAATCGCCCATCAAAATAACGATGGTCTAGATTCTAGACAGCCATATGAATGGTTAGGCATTCGATATAGAAATTATTTACTAAAATGTTTACCTACAATTTACTTTAGCTATCATGAATTATTACCATGGTAGAACTTTGTATAGCTCATTTAATACATATACATCTTTTTTTTTGCCCTAAATACATATACATCTTGATTTACTACTTTGTGTTTTAATATAACTTCCTATGAATTTTTATGGTTTTATACTTAACTAATTAAAATGTTTACAAATATACCACAAATGACTGCATAACAAATTGAATGGAATACGATCAAGACATATCTGATATCTCGTTTCGTTTTTATAAATATTGTTGATGTGTAATTATCAGAATGTAAATTCGATTAAATACATGTTGTTGATTAAAAAAGGAATGAATGGAAATTTTCATTAGTTTGATAAATCGGATGCATAAACTAACTAATCAGTCACTTTTGTCGATCCGACATTCTTACCAATTTGGCAACGATCATATGTTCTCGAGCGTCAGAACAATCCGATAGAGAACGTTCCTTAGATGATGTACATGCGATACTAGTATTACAAAGCAAACGTTGATACGTCTACTAGGCCAAAAAAAAGGAAAAGGTTTATTACGTATAGTTGCCATTGTGTCTAAAGTTCGCCACTTGTAACGCTAACAGAGCTTTATACCTCCAATGCGCGTGTGACGCCCATACGGCCTCGAGAGGCCTGACGTAATGAACATGATTTTACTTTCTTTTCTTTTTTTTTTCTTTCCCGACAAAATAGTTGATTAAGCTTTCATATCAAGATACTTGGTTATAAGTTTATAACCGTAAGAGAACAGGAAATAAAATTAATAAAATGTGATCCCGAAAGGATACTGTATTAGTACTTCTCGGAAATGGTATATTTTAAATGTTCTAAGTATAAAGAAGATTGTGAGTCAAAGTTTCAAATACTGAATAGCCATAAATGTCAGGTTTAAGTTACTGTCGATAGTTTAATACTACTATTTAAGGGTTTGATTTATTAAATCTGAAAGTATATTGGAGGTAGGTGTCTCATCTTATCTCTCCGATTACTGCTGCTGTTAAAGTACTAGTCTTTAATTTCATCAAATTATGTTGACCTAAGAAAAATTAAAATCACGGAGCTGAGAATTTATATGTGAGCGGGTTAATGTCTTAATGAAAGATAATGGGGATTCGATGTTGATCAGATGGATCCTCAAAAGGTACATAAAATGTTCATGTTTAAGGTAAATTGGTATGCAAGATAGAAAAAATAAAGATACAAGACCTTTTTAATGGGTGTCGAGTATCAATGATGAAGTTTATTTCTCCTTCGTGTCGAGTTAGAAACTCTAATTTAGGCAATAAATTAAGAGCTTTCATAAACATCCAATCATTTGCCAAATTTTCAGTTAAATGGTTCGAAGTTGATCTTTCTGATACAGTTTTTTTAGAATGTACCTGCTTTTTCCAAATTTCTCGAAAATTTCTTATTTATTCGAGATAGTTTTGTTGTTTTTTTATTCCTTAAATATAAAATTCTGAAGGGGATAATTTGGTTTAGCAATGGTTTAGTTTCATTTCTAAATTGTTTTCCTCTGATTTGGATTTTCATTTCCGATGTTTAATTTAAATCTTAGTAAACAAAAAAAATGAATTCTTGCATAAGTGTAATTAAAATAAAAACTTGTTATTTATTTCAATGGTACGTACGGACAAAAGAATAATGATTGAGAAACGGCTAATTATTATTTGTTGTACAAAGAAACATGAATATCAGGATTAAAAAGAGCCAAAAGTGAAAATGGCATAATATTTTGACAGACATTGTCACGTGAACTTTTGTTTGGTAACGTAGATTTAATGAACTTTGTAAATTTCGTTGTTTTTAGGAAGATATCTCTAAAGCAATTTCCATATATTCGTAATATCTTAATGATAAAGAGAATTAGTGGAAATTATAACATTATAAGTTATATAATTATATATATTGTGTATCTATTTATTAAATTAGATGTACACTAATCCATATATATAATTAAACGCACTCGCACATATATAGAAGTTTGACATAATATTTTGAGATTTTCCGCTACATGCAAATTGTTTTTTGTGAAGTATATAATCGTTAATTTTGATCATTTGTAATTACTAAGGTAATTAGTAAACACTACTAAATCACGTAAGCGTAACAGTAAGCAAAACGTGTATAGAATAATATTAAACTACATAATCATTAACCAAAAATGATAATCGTAAATTACCGTATGTCATAAAATATTTATCATGTCTTCTAACGAATTAAGAAAATTGGTATAAAAAAAAAACACATAATCGTCAAATAATCAGGTCATTAATATTTATATCATTCTCGAGTTTTCCAATCAGAACTGTTTTGTGTATATATGGATGCATAGGCAGAATCTAGACATAATCCTTAAAAAAGAGCGTGCCTAAACTGAGATTGACAAGCATTAGTAATTTTATTTCTTAAGCCAAAACCCATAAACAGTTATTTTGGAAAGGGATTTTGTTTTTTGTACGTAAACATGTATACAATTTGGTAATGGATTAACGTGTGAATTATTTTTATATATGCCTATAACATATTTTCTTTTCTTTTTTGCAATACAACTACAATGACACTTACTTATAATGCTTTTTAAGATACTTTTCCCAAAATTATTCAAAATATTATTGTTCACAAAAACAATTCACTTTTTTCCCATCTCGCCCACACAAACCCCATTCCTCTCTAATCTCTGTAGTCCTACCCCTCTATATATACGTCAAGTCCTGGAAATGCTAAGGTCGTGCCATCAGCTTTTATATTAAGAGAAACCACTTACAAATCTAAGTGCGGTCTCCCTTCTTCTTCCTCCTAAAAACCCTAACCAGTTTATTTCAACCAAAAGAAAATCATGCCTCTCTTCGACACTCACAACACATGGGCCTTCGTCTTTGGTTTGATGGGTATGATACTAAACTGTTCATTTCGTATAGACATGATTTAACAACAAGTTCTAAAATCCTAAACGAAATATAGATATTTTATATAGATTTATTAATACCATTTTTGTTTGTTATATTCTTGTATACTTTCCAGGAAATGTCATCTCCTTCGCAGTGTTCCTCTCTCCTGTGTAAGTTCTATTCACATTTTATCTCAATATCGTAGATAAACAAGACATATTAATTATACTTATCTGTGTTTATCACGTGTCAATCCATATGACTGCGTACATAATTCGCCGTTGTACTGAGAATATATGAAATCGATGCAGGCCAACGTTCTATAGAGTTTGGAAGAAGAAGACGACGGAAGGGTTTCAGTCTCTTCCTTATGTTGTGGCGCTCTTCAGCGCGACACTTTGGCTATACTACGCAACACAGAAGAAAGATGTCTTCCTCCTCGTCACCATCAACGCTTTTGGGTGCTTCATAGAAACTATCTACATCTCTATCTTCCTTGCATTCGCCCCCAAGAAAGCCCGGGTACCTACACCCTCAATTCATATATCAATATGTGTTTACAAAATCAAATCAATCCGCTAACTTAAATACTTCTTAATGGATGCAGATGTTGACAGTGAAGTTGCTTCTTCTTATGAACTTCGGAGGATTCTGTGCGATTCTCCTTCTATGCCAATTCTTGGCGAAAGGAACCACACGTGCCAAGATCATCGGAGGCATATGTGTCGGATTTTCTGTTTGTGTTTTCGCTGCTCCTCTAAGCATAATCGTAAGTACTTCTAAAGACCTAATTAAGTATATATAAAAAGAGGTAACTAATTAATACTAGTTTCAATAATTAACATATATTTTATGGTTTAAAATACAGAGGACGGTAATAAAGACAAGAAGTGTGGAGTACATGCCCTTTAGCTTATCCTTAACCCTTACAATCAGTGCTGTCATATGGCTCCTTTATGGTCTTGCTCTCAAGGACATCTATGTTGCTGTAAGCCATTTCCTCTCTCTCTCTCTCTGTTTATGTAATTATATATTAATTTGTGCATATTGCACGTATACATGTTTGCATATATCCATCATCCATGGATGTACCGTCTAGTACGTAAAACTCAATTTAGAATTTTACTGACCATCATCGTATAATCCTTATAGAAGATCACATATACTGAAATGGAAAAGGTCAATAAATGTTAAATTTTTTGCTATAAAAAGTGAATTTATATGTTTTTTAGTATAGCACAAAAAAATATTATGTTTTTTTTGTAACTTTAATATATGTTTTAATGAACATTATTATCATGAGTTGACGTATCATACTCATAATGTATATTACATAAGAGTGGGTGCTTTTGTTTCTAATGTACCTGAGACTTTGAGGTTCTAATCATAGATTCATAGATAAAAAGAGATACGGATTGGAAAAAGATAAACAATTAAAGAAAGCAAAACCCTTTTGTTTGGTATTGTCCTTTACGATTTAAAATTATAAAATATATTATAAAGAGACTCGCTTTATGTTCCACAGAAACATTAAAGAATTTAGCTTTTGAAAAAAGAAATTAATATATATTAGATTTCTTTTATCTTTATTGTTACATAGAAATTATATTTTGTACGTAACTTCTATCGGTGCCGCACAAGTTTGCCATAAACTTTACTTTTGTAATAAGCTTATTTTTTACGTACTTTATTCATAAGTTCGAAAGTGGAAAGTGAGTGTATTAAATAATTATCAAGTTATTGCCACTAAACAATTTTTTTCGTTTTTTGCAGTTCCCGAATGTGATTGGCTTTGCTCTCGGTGCACTCCAAATGATACTCTACGTGGTCTACAAATACTGTAAGGCGCCACCGCATCTGGGAGAGAAAGAAGTGGAAGCTGCTAAGTTACCGGAGGTGAGCCTCGACATGCTGAAGCTAGGCACAGTGTCATCCCCTGAGCCAATCGGAGTCGTTCGTCAAGCTAACAAGTGTACCTGCGGAAATGATCGGAGGGCTGAGATTGAAGATGGACCAAGCGCTAAAAACGGCAAGCAGTCCTCTTCAGCAACAGCTACATGAAAAAATATAAACCATCTCATTGACGACTACGCAATGTTGACTTTTACCCCAACTTGATATACCAACCACCACGTGTACCCGTTACGCTGTCCTATTTTTCTGAGTTTATCAAGTGTGCGAAGTAGAGAATTAATTTCCCGGGATGATATATATATGCATTTTCGAATGTTATATATGTTTTTCCGGAATTAAATTCTCCACTTCTTTTTAAAAAATTTATGTAGTTACCTATTGGGGATATGTATATTTCCTATTTTCCGATTTAACGAAAACTATCAAAATTATCTATCCTCATTTTTCTCTCCTTTTGTCCTAGTTCATTATCTGTTGGCTGGCTGATTGTTTCAACTTTCAAGTAGTAACATCATATCATTATCTTGTGGTATACTTTTTCCTTACCATCAACATGATCCTCTATACTACCATTTATGATATAAGTGCTAGATGATCGCTCTCACATGCACGTACATACAATGTCTAAAAGATTAAAAAAAAAAAAAAAAAATTTCTCCTACCATTTTTCGTCCACAATCTGAAATTCATGTTATCTCCAAATCATATTCTCTTAAAAATAAAATAAGATGTTAAACTTTGGATAATCGTTTTTATCGAGAGATTGTATAAAGTCAGTTGTCCTAGCATTTTTAAATTTTTTTTAACAAACATGCAAATGCTTGTTTTATTTCTTACTCTTTCTATTTCAGTATAAATGACGGAAATCGTTTTTCTTTAGACATTCACTATTCAGAAGCATATAAAAAGAAAACACATGCAAATCTAAGGCAAGAAAGTAGGGGATTTTCAGAACTAGAGCATCTCTTGGCACTCCTCCTCGGACATGTTCACGCTACAACGTATTCAAAGAAAGATCTCCACATATTCTTCAAACCANTAAATTTTTAAAACCAAAAAAAAAAAAAAAAAAAAAAAAAAAAAAAAAAAAAAAGAGAATGGACACACGAAGAAACTTCTTTAAAAAGAAAAACAGTAAATATTATTTTGAGATCCATCTCCTTTGCCTATCTACACAAGTACGCATCAATCACTTCTTCGCTACCTGATTATCAGCATCTCACTCTATCTACTTTCGCAGACTACAAGCAATCCATACAGAAACAAGAGTATATATCACTGTACGTATTTCACAGACATTGTTTAGTTTATCGAAACCATATAACTAATTTCCATTTTGTCTCTGTAAACCAAAATCCTTAGTCTATATAAGAGGCTCCTATGTAAACGTTCTCTGATGATGGATAACAGAATTATTTTCTCAGTTCAACAAGTTTTCTTTGATTTTATTATTCGTTTCATCAAAAAAGTAGCAAACAGAGAAACCTAATCGGAGCTGCCCAGTTAAATTACCATAAAACCGCAACAAAACTACACAAACCAGACTACCCGTACCAGAAATAAAACAAACCAAATATTTTCATACCACAGAGTAATTTTTTGAGATTACTGTGAAGTCTGAATCTACCATTCTTTGACATCAAAAACTTTTAAATTGTGTTCAGTATTAGTTACTTTGGCCTCCGGTTTTCTCTTTGGCTTTTTTTTTTATTAAATACAAAAAAATATTATTTTATTTCTAACTCAACATACCATTTAATCAATTACTCATTACAATTTTTTCTTGAATTGACCAATATCTTTTGAAATTACATGAAATTTTAAAATCGATACAAGCAAACTTACATGTATAAATTATAATCAGGCCTCATTTTTTCTTCTTATAATTGTAAATAACTAATTCGAATAAATAAATCATTTTGTAAAATTTATTATAGTAGTTCTTTTCAAATCTTCATAAGCTCTTCAAACACCTCCATAGCCGAAGCAGGAAGCCCAAGGAACACATTGATACTCTTTATATTGTCACCACCTGGCAAGAACAAGATCACTTCCCTTCCCGGTAAACCGACCGGTCCAGAGAAAACCGGTTCACCCCAGCCAAAATCCAGTTTATGCAGTGTCAATCTTGACCACGATGTAACTAGAAGTGTCGCCGTCAGACTCGGACGCGTACGATTCACCTCCAAGTAATCAATAGCCGATCTCATGAAACTATCTGTAACCAATTCGGCCACTCTCTTAACCAGACCAACCGAACGAGAAAGAGGATTTCCAACTAATTCTCCCGAAGACGTTACCAAACCGGTCAACACAATCCCGTTCCCGCAATATCCTACTGGGAGAGGCGGGATGAATCTGGACCGTCCATCAGCTGCGAAAAGAAGCTTAACCCGTTGGTCCGGTTTAAAACGTAGCGCCTCGCACCGTGATTTCCAAAGAAACCCGGTTAAGGCTTGAAATGTAGTGACCTTGTCATGACTAGTTTCATTTCCAGTTGCCATGGTCTTGAGCTTCTCGAGCTTCTCGGGTTCGAAGAGGAACGATTTGTAGACGATTTTCTCTTCGTCGTTAAGTTTTCCGGTGCCAGAAATGTCTTCGATCTCGTCGAACTCGTTGTGTGGGAACTCGATTTTGGGCGGGTTTCTTGGTCGGAGAATCGTACGGTCCAAGAAAGGCGGGACGGATAAAGGGAGACCCTTGGCCGTCTCACACCACGAGTTGAGGAACTCCGTAGCCGCGACTCCATCGAAAACGTTGTGGCTCATGCCTAGCCCAAGGACAAAACCGCCGCATTTGAAATTTGTCACCTGACAAATTAAAGAAACGTAACAAAAGTCTATATTAACATGTTCAATTTCTTTTATTTCATCCAACATTTTAGAATCAATACTAAACAAAAAAACAAAAAAAAATAGGGTGCATGGGAATGAAACATTAATATAACCTAACATACATGCCTCTAGCTTTGTTAACTATTACGCGTGATTCTAACATAATGATAGTGAATGAGCACTCTGGTCCTCGCTTTAATAATATTTAATGGGTAAAAAGTTCAAGCAGCGGATCATTTTTTATTGTATGTTCATTACAAAAGAAACAGCTAGAGGCATGTCTGTTGTAACTTATCTAATAGTACATTGAATTCTGGAAAGCGATATATATACTTTTTGGACAAAACCATGACAAACTTATTCCTAACATTAACTACGTTCATTGATTGATACTCTCAAATATCTAAAATAAGAATAAATACCCCAACATTGCTAGCTAGTAGCTACTCTGATGGCTGCCTATAAACATGTCCATGTCATTGTAAATACGTTGATGGATGCCTCGAACCAACAACATCCTCTAACAAAACGCAAAACTTATGCAAGTTGTTAAAAATAAAAATTTAAGCAAGAGATCGATCAAAACCTTACCTGAACTACCACGGGCGGAATCTCAAGAATATTCCGGGCACCAGGAACGTCGTAAACAAGCTTCTCGAGCATTTCCATTCTATTCTCAGACATAGCCTCTTTGATCATCTCTATCCCACAATTAGTCTTAGCTTCCACCATGACTACTCCTTCTCCGGTGCAATTCACGGCTATCTTTCCTTCTGGGCTGATCGTTAGCCTTCCGGCGACAGGGTAGTAATGAACAAGAACCTCCGAGAGAGATTTCTTTATCACACTATAGGATTCTTGGTTGGTTCTTGACTTCGATTTGTAGTAATATAACGTTTTGACCGTGACGGCTATGTTTTGATCGAGATTCGAGAGATAGTGAAGACCCTTTGGAGTTTCTGACTTCGGAGGGACGAGTACAGGGTTTTTCGTGGTCACAACGAACTCGAATGAATCGGCCATGTCAAGGGTATTCGGTGAATTATCCGAAAAACGTTTAGTTAGAAATTTTTGATTCCAATGGTGAAATTAAGTGAGGATGTAGAATAAGAAAGAGATAAAAAAGAAAAGCTTAAGGACCACTAAAGATTTTGAATGGGATGGAAAAAGCTAAGAACCAAGACTGCTATGGATATAGGGTTCTGAGGGGGGTTAAGTAGACCGTAGGGTTTATATACATTGTTTAGCAAGTGAAGATTGTATAGTCTATAGATAAGGTGAAAAAGAAAGGCTTAAAAAGGACAATTAAAGCTCTGGCGACATAAATACATTTTTTAGACTTTGGACGGTTGATAGAATTTATTGAGTATAATTGGTTAGTTGATCGATAAGAGTGATTTATAACAATAGGGTCATACTTGACGTAACGGGTCTATTATTTGATTTAAAAGTCAAAGTTAGATATATCTTTCAAATAATGAGTTGTTATTCGTTTTGGAGTAACTTGTGAATAAATTAAATCACCCCTCTGATTACATAGTAGGAGACAGGAGACTCGGTCTCGGAGTATCGTAATTTAATTGAACTATATGCAGCTTAGAGTGTGAAATACACACGATTTGTAAGTTGCATACGTGATTCACTAGTAAAATAAAAGCCAGATGTACGTAGAAACACTGAAGCTGATTCACTGGTCACTACAAGAAAGAGGACTGAATAGCGAGAAAATTTATCGATAGCATCAACCATCGGAACTGAGACGACGGTAACCGGAGGATTTCACGAGAACAGGCGGAGGTGGTCAGAACTTTCTCGGAGAACTCCGATAATAAAAAATTATCGGAAAAATCTTGGAAATTGTCATTGGTTTTTTATCGGAAAATTAAAATTTTCTGATAACTTAAGTTTCTCAGTTGTTAGTCGCTATTT
>OVBI01001323.1:0-35542 GCA_900406495.1 Sisymbrium altissimum | reverse complement strand
CTTAAGTTGGATCCTTGTCCCAGGTGTTTTCTTATCAATCTTTTCTTCTGCTTAGTCTTTTGTTTTTGCTTTTATAATTGTAAGTTACATCCTGTTTTCTTCTTAGACAGTAGCACATTTAGTATATATGATAATGCGAGCCTATCTCAGAAACCAAAAAGTTATGTCCTAACAGTTTGGTTTTCAATTTTCTGTCCGCTTTCTTTCTTTTGCAGACGACTGAGTCCCATTCCAGAACATAGTTAGAGAAATCAAAATTTCTTTTAATTCTACAGTAGTGTCCGAGGTACTTGTCTTCAACCTTTTCTTCTGCTTTGTCTTTTGTTATGCTTTTACAGTGGCACATTTGTTAGCCTATGTGAAAATGTAGCAATGCGAACCATATACTTCCTGACATATATTATCAGAATTTAGTAGCTAACTTCTGAATCTTTATGAGGGTTTTACTTTGAAAGTTAAATAATTGCTAGATAACATCAAGAGTTACACATTTAACTATGGGATCTCTGGTTCTCTATTCAAGGAGATCTGTACGTATGGGTTTGTTATTGAAGATGGTCAAGGGTATGCTTTCGTGCTTGCTTCTTTATCATGTTTTTACATGCTTCCTCGCTATTAACTTCCTTACTTACAATTTATTTAACTTTATTTACTTCCTTACTCGTAAGTAACCCTCGACCCTGATATCTTCAGATAGTTTGGTGATAGGACAATGGAGACTCTTGAGCATCTATCAAGGAAAACCCTCGTCATCATCAACACTGCTTCCACGTGGACCACCCCTTTTGTGAGGGTTTAGGATCATTTTTCTCTCGTTACTCCATTATGAGATGAAGGTTTATGTCCCATACCAGTAACTCCTTGACATATAGTTTTCTCAGATGTGTCTGTATGTAGTTCGTCTTTGACCCATAACTTGTTTTAATTGATAGAAGCCGATCAACTGGAAAGCAAGCTGGTGAGGAACCTTGCGCTAAGCCTCTGCATCTTGTAAGTTTCCATCTTATTTAATTCAACTGAATATTCATCAGTTCATTTCTTTTAGTGTCAGTAATGATTGTTCGTTTGTATGTTGATGGAGGAATTGCGGCTTAAATCACAAAGGTTGCAGAGACACGCAAAAAAAGAAAATCCGGAACAAGAAACCAAGTTTTAGAATAGGTAATTATAAGCTTGATTACCTTACAATTACAGTTATGTTCTCAAATCAGAAGCACATAACGTATATGTTTATTTGCAGAATCATCACAAATGGAGCTGTAAACCGTCTGCGAGACAATCTCTGGAATTCCATCTTCTAGTTTGCTAAGTTAAATCCTTTTTTGAGGTATGTCTCCAATCTCTTTTTTAATATAGCCTTCTATTTTGTTATTAAAGTTTGAAGTCATAATAACTTCATATACTCATGAATTCAATAAGACTACCGCCTATTCATTAACTCTCTTGAAATTTCCAAACACATTGCTTACATGGTTGCGTAACTTGCGTTCATGCATACATTCATCTATAAATGCATACGTATTCATGGATTTATTCTTCTTTGATTATTTGCTTTGTTCATTGTGTCCTTCATAGCTTCTTCGCTTAATTTGTTGACTCCATTGCTTGTTTTTTTTGCTCCACTTTTTTTCTTGCTTCATTGTTCATTTGTTTCCTCGATTTTTTCCTTACATGCTTTACTTGCTTGCTTCTTTGCCTTTTGGTTCTTCTGTTTCGTGCTTTGTTTGCTTCTCTGATTTTTCTTTTGAGTTCATTTTTTGTTTCTGTGTTTCTTTTATTATTCTGTATGTTTAGTTCATTGATTCCTTCATCGCTTCTTTGCTTATTTTGTTCACTTCATTGCTTGCGTTTTGGCTCAGCTTTTTTTCTTGCTTCCTTCTTTATGTGTTTCCGTGATTTTTCCCTTACATGCTTTAGTTGCTTGCTTCTTTACCTTTTGGTTCCTCTGTTTAGTGCTTTTTTGTTTACTCCTTTGTTTCCTTCATATGCGTGTTTGCTTGCTTCTTTGCTTTCTTATTTTATTCTTGATGCCTTACTTCGTTGTGTAGTACCTTACTTGCTTCATTGACTCGTTTTTGAATATCTTTCTTGCTTCCTTATTTTTCTATGATTTCCTGCTTACTTTCTTCTTTACTTCCTACCTCTTTTATCATCATTTTCTTAGTTGCTTCATTAACTTACCTACTGAACTTGTTTAGCTTTCTTTGCTTCCTTCCTTGGTTCATATTTCTTTCATGATGACTTGCTTAGTTGTGTTGTACCTTACTTGCTTTGTTGACTCTTTGTCTACTTTCGTGCTTGCTTCCTTGTTTTTCTTTGGTTTCATGCTTACTTGCTGCATTGAGTCGTTGACTAGTTTCTTGCTTGTTTCCTTATTTTTGTTTGATTTACTGCTTACTTGCTTCCTTACTAGCTTCCTGCTTCTTTTATCATTTTCTTGCTTGCTTCCTCGCTTGCTTAACTTACATAACTTTCTTTACTCCGTTACTCATAACTAACCCTCTAGCTTAATATCTTTAGATATTTCTCGGTTACTCTTTGAAAGAAGTACAGGTAGAGACACTTGAGCGTCTATCAAGGAAATCAAAGTCCTCGTTCATCAGCATCGCCTCCACATGCATCATCCCTTTTGTGACGGCAACTCATGAATCTGGCTCTATCCCTGAAATTTAAAGATAAGTTTACTGTCTGTGGTGTTGTACTAAAGAAATTGTGGTTTTAAACTTTTAAGTTCTTATGTTTGTTCATCTAATTCCATCAAATGCAGAATATAGCAGACACAAAAGATGAGGCTCAAAAGGATTGCATAAAAGTTAGTTCTATGTATCCATGTGGGAGCAGTTTCAATGGTAATTAAGTTATTCGTATCAGTCAATTCGAGNCAATGGTAATTAAGTTATTCGTATCAGTCAATTCGAGAAGTATCTTGTCTCCTTAGAGAGCTTAAAAGTGACAATGTATCTTTCAATTTATCTAACATGTTTAAGTGAAAAGAGTTGAAGGAAACATATATGCAACCCGATGTAAGTTGAAGTTGACGTTCGAGTTACCATAGGACAAGCGAGCAGACTAGGAAACTGCGCTATAAGCCTCTGAATATTGTAAGTTGTCATCTGATTAAATTCAAGGCATCTTTCCAATACACTTGATTGTTTCTCAGTTCATTGAATTTAGTGTCAGTATTAATAGGTCATTCGTATACATCATGCATTTTGGTGTAATCTTTTGATGTTGATCTAGGATTTGAAGCTTAAATCACCACATTCCACTTTTTTTCTTGCTTCATTGTTCATTTGTTTCCTCGATTTTTTCCTTACATGCTTGACTTGCTTGCCTCTTTGCCTTTTGGTTCCTCTGTTTCGTGCTTTGTTTACTTGCTTACTTGGCTTCATAGACTCGTTTTTGAATATCTTTCTTGCTTCCTTATTTTTATTTGATTTCCTGCTTACTTGCTTCCTTACTTCCTACTTCTCTTATCATCATTTTCTTAGTTGCTTCCTTAGCTTACCTACTGAACTTGTTTAATTTTCTTTGCTTCCTTCCTTGGTTACATGCGTACTTGTTTGCTTTCATATTTCTTTCATGATCACTTGCTTACTTGTGTTGTACCTTACTTGCTTTGTTGACTCGTTCTTTACTTCATGTAATCATGGATTCATCCATATACTCATGAATAACCACAGTCCAGAGCTCAAGAACAGATAAGATTACAATGATTTTGAAGTTCTACTGTATATTGTAAGCTGTAGAAGTGTTCATTTTGTATACGCTTATTTGCAGGTCCATCTCAAACGGAGCTCTAAAATGTTTGTGAGACTTCTAGAGTTCCAGTTTCATGTTTCTTAAGTTGGATCCTTGTCCCAGGTGTTTTCTTATCAATCTTTTCTTCTGCGTAGTCTTTTGTTTTTGCTTTTATAATTGTAAGTTACATCCTGTTTTCTTCTTAGACAGTAGCACATTTAGTCTATGTGATAATGCGAGCCTATCTCAGAAACCAAAAAGTTATGTCCTAACAGTTTGGTTTTCAATTTTCTGTCCGCTTTCTTTCTTTTGCAGACGATTGAGTCCCATTCCAGAACATAGTTAGAGAAATCAAAATTTCTTTTCATTCTACAGTAGTGTCCGAGGTACTTGTCTTCAACCTTTTCTTCTGCTTAGTCTTTTGTTATGCTTTTATAGTGGCACATTACTGATCATCTATCTTTTGATTAGTCTAACAGTTTTAGGTGAAAATTAGCATATCAGATCAGGTATTACCGTCTCCACACCGTTTTTAATAAGTATATGTATGTTGGAGCAATCGAATGAAGCCAAGCAAAGGTTATATTGATATTTAATGAGGTTTATGTCCCATACCAGTAACTCCTTTACATATAGTTTCCTCAGATGTGTCTGTATGTAGTTCGTCTTTGACACATAACTTGTTTTAATTGATAGAAACCGATCAACTGGAAAGCAAGCTGGCGAGGAACCTGCGCTAAGCCTCTGCATGTTGTAAGTTTTCATCTTAACTAATTCGACTAGAATATTCATCAGTTCATTTCTTTTAGTGTCAGTAATTATTGTTCGTTTGTATGTTGATGGAGGGTTTACGGCTTAAATCACAAAGGTTGCAGAGAGAAACGCAATTAAAAAAACCGGAGCAAGAAACCAATTTTTAGAAAAGGTAATTAAATAGTAAACGACCCATTGTAAGCTTGATTACGATTACAATTAAAGTTATGTTCTCAGATCAGAAGAACATAATGTATATGTTTATTTGCAGAATCATCACAAATGGAGCTGTAAAACGTCTGCGAGACAATCTCTGGAATTCCATCTTCTAGTTTGTTAAGTTAAATAATTTTTTCAGGTATGTCTTCAATCTCATTTTAAAAAAAAATATAATCTTCGATTTTGCTCTTAAAGTTTGAAGTCATACTAACTTGATCTAGCTCGAGACATCGCCTTTTTGCTTACATACTTAACCGGTTTACTTGCTTCCTTCTTTGCTTCTGATATGTAATTCGTTGCTTGTTTGCTTTTCTCCTTACATTTTTGACTTGCTTACTTCTTTTATTCTTTGATTCCTCTGTTTGGTGCATTGTTTGCTTATTTGATTTCTCTGTTCACTGATTCTTTGCTTGACTTATTTCTCTGGTTCATTGTTTCCTTGGTTGCTTCTTACACGCTCTATTTGCTTGCTTCTTTACTTCTTTGATTCTTCCGTTTGGTGCATTGTTTGCTTATTTGATTTCTCTTTTCATTGATTCTTGGCTTCTTATATTTACTTCATTGCTTGTTTGCCTTTCTTCCTTACATGTTTGACTTGGTTGCTTCTTTGAGTCCTCTGTTTGGTCGCTTATTTGATTTCTCTGTTCACTGATTCTTTGCTTGACTTATTTCTCTGCTTCATTGTTTCCATGATTGCCTCTTACATGCTCTATTTGCTTACATCTTTACTTCTTTGATTCCTCCGTTTGGTGCATTGTTTGCTTATTTGATATCTCTTTTCATTGAATCTTTGCTTGACTCATTTCTCTACTTCCTTGTTTCCTTGATTGCCTCCTTACATGCTCTATTTGCTTACTTCTTTGATTCCTCTGTTTGGTGCATTGTTTGCTTCTTTGCTTTTTGGTTCAGCTGTTTACCTGTGCTTCTTTGATTTCTCTGTTTACTGCATTGATTCTTTGCTTAACCTTTTTTCTCTGCTAATTGATTTTCTAAATGTGTTTAAGTACTCGTTCACTAAATAACTAGCTGCCTAGCATAGTAGCATGGTTTTCCAAGTTATCATCATTGAATACATATAATTTGAGTATTGTTTTAAGTTATGATCTCAGTCTACCTGTTGGATTTCCAAGCACACCGCATTCATTCATGGGTTCGTGCATCTTTTCTTTGTCGGTTATTTGTTTTGTTCATTGCTTCCTTCATCGATTCTTTGCTTACATGCTTAACCTTTTACTTGCTTTCTTTTTTGCTTCTTATATTTACTTCATTGCTTCTTTGTTTTTCTTGCATGTTTTACTTGCTTTCTTATTTGCTACTTTGCTTCCTCTAATTGGTGCATTGTTTGCTTATTTGCTTTTTGGTTCCGCTGTTTAGTGCATTGTTTGCCTCTGCTTCTTAAATTTCTCTGTTTACTGCATCGATTTTTTACTTAACTTGTTTCTCTGCTAATTGATTTTTGTAAGTGTGCGTACATACTCGTTCACTAACTACACCTCGTCTTGGAAACTCCCTCTTGTGGGCTTAGGACTCTCTGTTTCATTGAAAGGGTTTCCCTTTTAATGATTCTGAGGCTTTTATTAATTATCCTTTGCATCTTCATCTTTTCCTTCAAGTAATCTTCATAGTTCTCTGTTTATTTCCAGTTCGTTCCTTCTTCGTCAGCCAACGTCTTCATTCCTTTTAGCTATTTTGCTTTTGCATGATGGATAAGGAGATTGATTCAGCCCTTCAGAAGCTTTCTTTACTCTCAGAAGAGGATGAAGATCCTTTTGAAATGCCCGATCTCCCAGAATTTAAATCTTGCATGCGCAATAAATTAAGTTTAATTGGTAAATTGCTTAATCCGGATCATCAAAAAATGTCTAGTCTTATCCTTGATATGCCTCGTAAATGGCAGAAATACGATCGAGTGCGTGGTGTTGCCTTATCTCCTGATCAATTTCAGTTCATCTTTGATTTTGAACATGACTTGTTGGATGTTCTGAATAAAGGTGCTCAAACGTATAATGATTGGTCTTTGGTTATGGATCGATGGATAGAATATCTTCCTCCAGACTATCTTCAGTTTCTTACTGTCAGGGTTCAAATGAGGAACATTCCGGTTAACTATTTCACCATTCCAGCGTTGACGAGACTTGGAGACTTTGCTGGTTCTGTGATTGAAGTTGCTTTCGATCCGAATAAAGCTCAGAGCCGAGATTATGTTCGTGCTAAAGTCAAAGTTGATATCTCTAAACCTCTTCGTAAGTCCAAGGTGATCAAACTTCCTGATGGTTCTACCTCTACTATATTTTACAATTACGAAAGAGTGCAAAAGCGGTGCTTCACTTGTCAGCGTCTCACTCACGCTCAAGATAAATGCCCCCTTTTCAAAAGCATGCAACTTAATAAATCTCATTCTCCAAAAGCTGCTTCTGAAACAGCTACTCTTGCTGCACAAGGGCTTTTGCAGACTAATGATCATCTTCTTGGAGTTTTAGAACATCAGCAGCTTGTTTCTCCTTCCAATCGAACAGTTTCTCGTATTGCAGAAGACGTTCTTAATGAGATGCGTCTCTATCTCTGTTCAGCTTCTGCTTCTGATCGTCGTCTCTTTGAAGAACGCCTCAAAAATACTGTTGCATCCATTCAAAAAAACCCAAGTGAAGAGCGTTCTGTCCTTCTGTTACAAGCTCCTCCTGCAGTTACCCCTGAGATTGATAAAGGAAAAGGATTGACATTTAGTAATGAATGTGAATCTCTTCCTGCACCAGAAGTTCCTAAGCTTATGAAATCAGCTTTCCCTGTTACTAATCATTCTGATTCAGAATTACTTCGTGCTCAAAAAGCTTCGTTAAAGGAATCACATCAAACATTCATTTTCAACTCTGCTGTTCCGCCGAATATTAGTCTTGCATTTGATGCTGGACCATCTAGACCAGCCACTTCCAAACGTTACTCTCGCCGACGTCCCGTGTCTCATGGTTCACTCTCTGCTTCTCCTTCAAGATCTTCTTCCCCAAAATCTAAAAAGAGAAAGAATGTGGATCAAGGTTCAACTGACAGCAACTCTCTTAAGTCTAAAGTTTGCAGGAATGCTAATTCTCAGGTGGTCCCAAAGGAGGGGCCACTGGATCAATGAGGAACCTCATCAGCTGGAATTGCCAGGGTTTGGGTGGTTTTCAAAGCCTGGTAATTCCGCAACTCCGGGAGTTTTGTTCATCTTACTCTCCGGAGATGATTTTTCTAATGGAAACTAAAAACTGTCGGAATGTTTTAGTAGACCTTAAGGTTTGGTTGGGTTTTGATAATGTAACTACGGTTGATCCTATAGGTTTAAGTGGGGGATTAGCTTTGTTTTGGAAAAAATCTGTCAATCTTGTTATTAATTATGTTGATAAAAATATTATCGATGTTTTAATCTACTCGGATAAGGGTCCCTGGTTTCTCTCTTTTGTTTATGGTGACCCTGTTGAATCCAAACGTTCTATTCTTTGGGAAAGGTTAATCCGTATCAGTTCTTCTAGGCATCTTCCTTGGTGTATCATAGGTGACTTCAATGCCATATTGCATAATGGAGAAAAGCTTGGTGGCCCTACTCTGAAGGACTCTCACTTCAAGCCTTTCTCTGATGTGATTCAGTTTGGTGGTTTTGAAGAGCTTCCTTTTTCTGGCAATCCTTTCTCTTGGTCTGGTCAAAGGCGCTCTCATTGGATTCAAAGTCGGCTTGATCGGTGTTTTATTAATAAGCTTTGGTTGCATTTCTACCCTCGGGCTAATCAAGTTTTTCTAGAGAAGCGTGGTTCTGATCATAGGCCTATTATGGTTGTTCTTGATCCAGTCTGTTCTCTTGGTGGAAGATTTCGTTATGATCAGAAATACCTTTGTCACTCTGGTTTCCGTGAGACAGTAATTTCAGCATGGTCTTCTTCTCAGTTATGCTCGTCTCCCTCGGTGTATAATTCTATCTCTCGCTGTCGAAAAGCGATTGGTCTCTGGAAACGTTCTGTTTCTTTGAATGCCCGTTCTAATATTCTAGATATTCAAAGAGCTCTAGAAAATGAAGAATCTTCATCTCCTCCCTGCTTCTCGAGAGTTCATACTCTTAGAAAGCAACTTATTGAAGCTTATCATCTTGAGGAACTTCATTGGTTTCAGAGAAGCCGTGATCAATGGTGTAGGCTGGGGGACCGAAACTCAAAGTTTTTTTATAACACGTTTAAAATGAATCGTTCCCATGCTTTCATTGATTCTTTGTTGGATGTTAGGGGTAATGAGGCTCGTTCTAATCTGGAAAAAAGGACTGTTGCAGTGAAATACTTTGAATCCTTATTTACCTCTTCTTCTCCAGATATGTCTGCTATAGATTTCTCTGAATTCCCTCAAAGAGTCACTGCTGAAATCAATAAGGATCTCATCAAACCGGTTTCGGATGCTGAAATAAAGAATGCAGTTTTTGCTATTAAAAGCTCCAGTGCTCCAGGGGCTGATGGGATGTCTTCTCATTTCTTTCAACAATTCTGGACTTTGGTTGGCTCGTCTGTGTTATCTGAGATTCACCGTTTCTTTCATTCTGGAGTTTTGCCTGCTGAGTGGAATTATACTCTTATCTGTCTGCTTCCTAAGACCTTGGACCCAAAGATGATGACTCATCTTCGTCCTATCAGTTTATGCTCAGTGATGTATAAGGCGGTCTCTAAAATCCTTATGAAACGTCTCCAGCCCTTCATGGAATCTCTAATTTCCCCAGCTCAATCTGCTTTTATCTCAAACCGTTTGATCACGGATAACATTCTGATTACACATGAGCTAGTCCACAGCCTTAAAACTCACTCTGCAATCTCCAAATCTTTTTTGATTGTCAAATCTGATATGTCTAAGGCGTTTGATAGAGTTGAGTGGAGCTATCTTCAGAAACTGATGACTGCTTTTGGTTTTCATTCTCAGTGGATTTCATGGGTTATGAATTGTATCTCTTCAGTTTCTTATTCTGTTCTCCTTAATGGTAAGCCTCATGGTCTTATTGCTCCTCAACGTGGTATTAGACAGGGTGATCCCATCTCGCCATTTCTCTTTGCTATATGTACTGAAGGTTTATCTTTTTTGATTGAGAGGGTTGTGCTTTCTGGTTCTCTGGAGGGTATTCAATTTTCCCCTGAAGGTCCCTCTATATGTCACCTTTTATTTGCTGATGACAGTTTGTTTATTTGCAAAGCTGATATAGATCACTGTCAAAAGCTCCAAGATATTTTGTCTATTTACTGCAAGGCTTCTGGTCAATGTATTAATCTGGAGAAGTCTTATCTTTCTTTTGGTTCTCGTATTTCTTCTTCGGTTAAAGATAGCATCAAGGCTTTTTTTTGGCATTTATAAGGAAGGTGGAACTAACTCTTATCTCGGGCTTCCTGAAGTTTTCTCGGGATCCAAATCAGAGCTTTTTTCTTTTATCTCTCACAAGCTGAAGTCTCGTTTCTCTGGTTGGTATGCCCGTTCTCTCTCTTTTGGTGGAAAAGAAGTCCTTCTTAAAGCGGTGGCTATGGCTATGCCTTTACATGCCATGTCCTGTTTTCGATTACCTAAGAAAACCTGCAAATCCATTTCCTCTGCTATGGCTGAATTTTGGTGGAGTTCTGGTGAGGTTCGTCGTAAGGTTCATTGGGTTAGCTGGAGCAAACTCTGTCTTCCCAAGGAATTGGGTGGTTTTGGCTTTAGAGATATTGAGTCTTTTAATCAAGCGTTGCTTGCTAAGCAAGCTTGGCGACTATTGTATCAACCATCTTGTCTTTTTGCTAAACTTTTTCAGAGTCGTTATTTTCCTCCTGGTAATTTTCTTTCAGCCATCTTGGGCTCTAAACCATCTTTCGCATGGAGGAGTATAATTTTTGGTAGAGATCTTCTTTCTAGAGGATTAGCTCCGTGCATTGGCAATGGCAATTCTAAATTGGTTTGGATTGACTCTTGGCTTTGGGATGGCCAGCGGTGGAGATCACCTTTCATGAAGAATTCCTTGAATGATTTTGATCTTCGCGTATCCCAGCTTATAGATGTTTCTAGACGCGATTGGAATCGCCAAATGCTCCAAAATCTATTTTATCCTGATGATATATCGAGAATATGTAAGATAAAGCCTGTCATTGACTGTGATGATTATTGGATCTGGAATCATACCAAATCAGGTGTTTTTTCAGTGAAATCTGCTTATCACCTAGCGTCTCAGTCAGTTCTAGCTTCTACTTTTGAAGAGGCTCGCTTGTTACCATCTTTAAATCCTCTGAAATCTAAGATTTGGTCAATATCCACTGCTCCCAAGATCAAGTCTTTCCTCTGGCGAGCTTTGAGTAATGCTCTCCCTGCTGCTGATAATTTGATAGCCAAAGGCATTCCTTGTGATGCTCGTTGTCAGTTTTGTGGTTGTGAGGGAGAGTCAGTTAATCATATTTTGTTCTCGTGTCCTTTGGCTCGTCAGGTCTGGGTGTTATCCAATTTTCCTTCTCCCCAGTTTGGTTTTCATCCTGCTTCGGCTGCTGTTAATTTTAGTTATCTGTTCTCTGCTTCTGTCAATCCTCGAATTCCTCTTCATTTGCGTCGAGTTTTTCCCTGGATTCTATGGATCCTTTGGAAAAATCGCAACAAATTTGTTTTTGAAGGTAAATTCTATGAAGCTCCTGTAACTATCAAGAAGATTTTTGATGATGCGGATCAATGGTTTTCTGCTCAAGTTGTTAGTTCTGGTATTTCTTCTCTTATAAATGGTGAAGGCTCTGGATATTCTGGATCCAATTTGGAAGCTTTATCTTCTTCAGAGGTCCAATGTAATGTCGGTTTTTCCTGGTCAAAAAATATTGGCATCGCTGGAGCATCTTGGTTAGTTCGTAATGCTGCGGGTTCTGTTCTTCTTCATAGTCGGAGAGCGTTTAGTAATCTAAACTCCCTTCTAGAAGCTCAAGTTCATTGTCTCCTTTGGGCAGCTGATTGTATGAAGCATCACAAGTTCTCCAACGTTGTTTTTGTTTTAAATTCTAAGACTATTGCAGGTTTAGTTTCTTTTCCTCATTCTCTTCCTAGGTTCAAGTTTTTCAGTCATCTGCTTCTTCTTGCTCTATCGGTTTTTCCCAATTGGAAAGTAACTTATAAATCTTTCCTAGACAATCGGCCTGCTTCTCTTATTGCTGCTAGTGTAACTAAAGATAAAAGATTGCAATCCTATGTAGCTTCTGGGGCTCCTAGATGGTTGCTTCCATATCTGTAATTTTCTTCCTTTTTTTGTCTCTTGTTTGTATTCTTCTTTTGATTTCTGGGGTGGTCTGTTGGCCATTTCCGGTTTAATATATTTGTGGTTCAAAAAAAAATACTCGTTCACTAACCTACTAGTTATCTAGCATATTAGCATATAGTTTTTTCCAAGTTATCATCATTCGATACATTATATTTAAGTATTTATTTTTTACAATAATCTTAATTCATTTATGCGATTGACATTATTATCTGTCAATTTCTACCTTTTTTTGTTAGTTAAGGCAATCTTCAATAATTTACTCTATTTTTTATTCCAAAAAATAAAGTTCTCTAAAAATATAGAATAGTTTTACTCTAATAATCAAATCTCTTTTAATTAGCTAATATTTTTTTGATAAGACCTTATATTTTTATAATATATTAATTTTTTCTTTCATTTTATTTTTTGGGCAAAATGTAGGTAAACTTTTTGATTTTATTAAAATTAAATATATTGAATTGAAAGATATTTTATTACATCAAATATATTTTCTTAAGAATATATATTAGTGTATTCCTAAAAATGATCAATTAAAATATTTTGAAATGAGAAATAAGATTTTTATCTTTAATTTTATATATTATCATTGTTATTTATTAAAATTAATATAATATTTTTAAGTATAAAAGATAATAATAATAATTATTATTGTTATTATATTATTTTATTATTATAAGTATAAAATTAAAATGTATAATTTTGTTCGAATATATAATAAAAGTATACGAAAATTAAAGGACTATTTGATAAATAAAAAATTGTAATTCTGAAAATAAAAAATGTTAGTGGAAATGTTTTAATTTTAAATATAGAGTTTATAGGAAATAATAGAATATTATTGGAGATGATCTATAAAAAATTATTAAAATATTTATTAAGCAGCTGAGAGTTCAGAGATCATTTTTTTAATCTTATGTTCAGAGATTTTTTGTGGGATATATTCAAAACATATTGTATGTATTTCTTAGTTCGCTGACATTTTGTACGAAATGTTTAATAAATAAGAATTTAATCAATTTAAATATTACAAAAATTAGAAAATTAAAATTACCGATTTTTTTAAATTGTCCAGATCTCATGACTATCTTGTGATTAAATTTAAATCTAAAATCTCATGTTTCATTGTTTTGCACCACTTAGAATCTCTGTGTTCATCACAAACGTTTGCCAAACAAATTTAAAGCTCTGTTTTTTTGGGACAAATTTTAAAACTCTGTTACTTCTTGTTTCATACGTTTTTTACCAAGCGTTTGAACATAGTATAAGTAATTTTTAGTTGAAATTGATGGTATGTATGCAAACAAAAATAAAGGTTTTACTAAATTTTTTTAAAAAAAATTGTTACCTTTTTATAATTCATCTTTCCAGTCTAAACTTTAGTTAAAACAATTTTACGTTTTGAGTCTAAAACTAAAAAAGAAATTAAAGTTAGAGACTGTCAAAAACAAAATTAAAAGGAGATTGAAGTTAGAGACGTGTATCACTTTCATATACAACGGAACAAGAAAGGAAATTACCTTAAGTAATCAAACATCTCCAAGGAATTCAAATCCTAGTAGAGAAACAATCATCATCTCTTGTCGAACCCTCGGCTTAAACAAACTTAGGTTCACTTGACTTCTCACCCTAAAAAAAAGTTCAAAATGCATCATCTCAAACTTGTTTTTTTCTGTATTCCACAAAAGAAAAACCAAACAATGATCATGGCCTTGATCAAGTGCATAACTTTGTTCACTTATTTGCTTATTTTTGTGCTACTTTTTGGGGCTGCTATCGAAGGAACCCTTCACAAAGATGGTGACTCGAACGGATGACCATGATGGGGGTCGATTACGAAGCTTAGGCTTCTTCAAGAACTTTTCAAGTGGGTGACTCTTTGGTCTTCAAATACAAACAACGAGTTCCACGATGTCACTGAAGTCCCTCCCCATGATTTTGACCTGTTCTATCCGTATAAACCGCTAGCGAGATACCAAACCGGGTCTGACACGGTAACTCTAACCAAACCGTGTCAAAGCGAGATTCCAACACAGCTTGGCATTCTCGTCTTACCAGCCTCTTGACTCCCGTCGCTGCTCCGGTTCGATCGCCAAGCTCCTATTTGTCTCCTTCACCTTCTCTCTTGGCTGATTCACCTACCAATGCTCCACAGTATCAGATGCGACCATCACCTCTTTAAAGCGGTGCCCCGAGTCGTCAGCTTCTTGGATCACCTACAGTCTGTTGTCTTTCTGTTGTCTTTGACCTTGTCATTCTAGTTTGGTATTTTATTATTGAGTTTTTGTTTTCTTGGTAGAATAGAGAAACACCAATTCGCTTCTTTTATTTTCCATTACTCTTATTTGCTTCCTTGTAATTATTTTTGTCGTTATTTTATTAATGTACTCGCCTTTTTTTTAAGAATATAAGAGCACCCTTATCAAATAGAAGTATAGAACCTTCGAATATAAGAGCACCTCTAATAAGAACCTCCATCATTCATTAACGTATTTGCACCCCTTTTAATATGTCCGTTGTTCCGGATCTGTCCTCCTTCTGCAGTTGCTCCTTCATCCTCGTAGCTGTTGTGCCGCCTCCTCATTGAAGCTTGATTTCAATATGTATTGTCTTTGTGACCCCTAGAATGAGTTCATTTTTAAGTAAATGAGTATTGAAAGAGGTATGTGATATTATAACAAACAAAACAGTAATACGATTTTAACATATAAGTGATTACATATTTTTGTATATATGTGATGTTATCTTTACTATTTACAATAACTTTTATGCAAAAATTTAGATACATTTTTTATTATGATCCCTACAAATAATTGTTCTGGCTCTGCCACTGAACGAGCCATACCATTCTACGAAGCTAATTCTTAATTCATCTGAAGGGTTGGTTTTGACCGTCTGGTTCAAGTCTTGTAGGAAAGGAATTAATGATCTAACATTTTTGTTTTTTTCTTATTTTGTTACTATTATTTCTTTCATTATGTCCCTATCGTTACTTGTTTTTTCTCAAGTCCCCAATTTTAAAAATTTGCACGTATCAGATTAGAAAGGTAAAAACACCAATGCATGTAACATTAAAACATCATTATATGAAAGAAATCAAGAGAACAATCAAAAATTAATTAAGTAATCAGTTTAGTCATTTGTTTGACAATATGTAATCATTACTACTTGATATAAGTATCAATCTACAATAAAGAAAAAAAACATGGAAATAATATGAAGAAAAATACTGAGATCAAAGACAATAATATCTTATTGTCTCAGCTGCAAAAGTTTCTAAGATCTTTATTTTTAACCTATATTTTTTTCACGTACTCTAAAGAGTATATTTTATTACACATAAGCATGTTTTATTACTTGGTCAGAAGAATTATATGTACATCACGAAGAAAATCAAAGAAAAAAAGCATTAAATAATCTTACATCTGTTAGGTTATCAGCTTGGTTTGAGATTCTCTATTCTATCATTTGCACAAGGTCGTTTAAGAGTGATGCTATAGCTTGATAAAACAGAGAAAAAAAGAGATATATGTGGAGCATAAGAAAAAGTTTCTTCAACTAAGGATTAACAGTTAACTTTTTGGTGGTGAATTAATTGAGGCTTTTTTTAACTTTTATCAAAAGTTTGCATTTGTTGTCTATCTTCCTCCTTCTCATCCTTTATTTTTCCAGTGAGTCTTACATTGAAGTCTCCAAAAATTCAGGTCATGTCCATTCCTTCTCGAACCTTCTTGACTCTAAAACGGTTCCAATGAAACAATTTGGTGCGCTGCTAAAACGGGAAAAGAAAACTGTACAAAGGAGTGTGACAACATAATTGGGGAAACAGATTTTTAAGATCAGTTTGACCAAAAACCAAACTTGGCTTTGTAGACATTCGATATTGCCTCAACTTTGAATCAGGTTTTGAAGTCGGAGGAGTATAAAACTTTCAAATTTTGTTTTCAACCGATTGAGAGTTTTTCTGATCTTTATTTATAAAATATGAGAGATATATAAGAATAAAAAGATAATGGTAAATAAAAAGAATCGTGGATATTGGTTTTGAGGAACCGTACATCAATACAATCAAGATTTTTTTAAAACAGTCAAGATCTCATAATTTTAAAACCTTATTTTGATTTAATTGATTTTTTTAATTTTTTTTTAAAGTATAGACCAGATGTCAGGATCTGATTAACCATGTAACTTGTGCATTATAAACGATAAATGATTGCTCATTAGTTCAATACAATTTATGTTCCTATAACATTATATACCTTTTAAGATTACTATGTTACCAATTAAATATTATAATAATAAAATTAACAATATCTTTAAAATTGTGATAAATATTCTAAATTATCATCGTAAGTTAATTGTATATTTTTATACTTTATTTTAGTTATTAGAAAAGTTTTTTAAATTCTGAAACAATATTATAAACATAAAAGATGATAAAATAATAAGAAAATTCATTAATTTATTAGGATTTTAATTTTCATCAAAAGAAAATATATATATCAAAAAATTTTAAAAAATTTATTTCTAGAATTTTATTTGTTTCTTTTATAATTTAAATATAAATATCATGTACTTACTTTTCTAGTATTTCAATATAATTGACATGAGATTATTTTTAGAAATATATTTTCTCTGATTTTGATTAGTTGTCGTTTTAGAAGAATAAAATATTTAATTTGTTAATTTTCCAAAACAAAAACATCATTACCTATGTACTTAAATATAATTCAACCAATAGTATAATATTTTACAGAATATAAATGTTTATAAAATATTAAAAATTATTAAATTTTGGATTGAAATTTGAAATGTAAAATAATTTGAAACAAAAAAAAACCCTAAAACAACAACTAATCAAAACCGGAGAAAGTATACATTTCAAACTCTTGTATTATTATTTTAATAAATTTATATATAATAGATTATATATTATTGTAATTAATTGTGAAATTATTAAATAATATTTTAAATATGTCAAATAAATATATTATATATGTAAGTAGCTGATTCATTAATAATATGTAAATTTATGATAAAATATATTATAAATATATAAACTGTTATTATTATAACAGAAAAAATATTTCAATAAATATTATTAATTTTATATTTTAATATAAAAAATGAAAAAATCTTTATGGGTAGAATGGATGAAAAATGAAAAATCTAGGTAAAAATAAAAATAAAACATTTCAAACCTCAATGCATTGGTTTAATTGGGTTCACTTTTATTTCCAACTATACCAGAATACAAATTAGAAAACCAAATCAACCGCTCTATAAATCTGACTCTCTCTCTCTTTCTCTCTCTTACCGTTGTTTTTTCTCAGACAATCAAAGCGAACCACCAAAAGAAAAAACTGAACACATTCTTCTTCTGCTCTGCAAACAAAACAAAGAAAAAGACAGCTTCGATCGGAATCATATCTAGAATGGGGATTGTTGTCAAAGTCTTTCAAGGATCAATTCTCCGCTGGTTTGTCCTCTTTATTTTACTTTTAAATATGATTCTTTGGACTTTCGCGCGCAACGAAACTGTTTGCAGATCTGATCGGTCGTGAACGTACGTAATTGCAGATGAGCGATTGAAAGAATCGAGGAACACCATTGCCAAATATCCAGATAGAGTTTTCCGGTTAGTTTAAATTCCATTGCCTATTGATCATCGTTTTCGTTGCCGTGTTCTTGTGGATTTCCTAGGGTTTCGAACGACTAGAAGAAGACGAAGCAGTTTCTCTTCCCTTTCGCGTCTCCGAGAGAGAGAGTCAAGAGTGTAACTTCTTAGAGAAATGAAGCACGCCATGTTACTGGCTTGTGTAGTCGCCATGATCTTCCTCGGAGTGGTTAAAGAAGTTGACGGAGTCCAGATTTTGTCCAAGTCAAAACTCGAAAAGTGTGAGAAGACAAATGACTCAGGGAATCTCAACTGCTCAACTAAAATCGTCTTGAATCTCGCTGTTCCTAGTGGATCCGTAAGTCTTTATTATTTCTTGATTACTTTAACTTTTGCGCTGTAATAATAAATTTGTGTTTAAATAAATAAGAGCGGAGGAGAGGCTTCGATTGTAGCGGAAATCGTGGAAGTGGAAGATAATTCAAGTAGCAACATGCAAACCGTTCGGATCCCACCGGTTATCACAGTGAATAAATCAGCAGCATATGCTCTTTATGATCTAACGTATATTAGGGTATGAAGTTATGTTTTATTGTTAAAAAAACGGTTTGGTTTAAAAGTTGATTATCATCATAAGTTAGACTAATCCTGCTTCAGGATGTGCCTTATAAACCTCAAGAGTTTCACGTTACGACTCGAAAGTGTGAGCCAGATGCTGGACCAGATATTGTTGAAATATGCGAGAGGCAAAATATTTCTTGCAAACTCTTTTTTTTTTCTATTTTTTGAACAATGCAAACTCTTTTTTAAATAAAATATTTACTACATGTTTCTTTCTTGTTTAGCTTCTTAACGGTAATAATTATCGGAACAGGTTACGAGATGACAAGGGTAACGTTTTGGAGCAGACTCAGCCAGTATGTTGTCCATGTGGACCGAAACGAAGATTACCTTCATCTTGTGGAGACATATGTACGTTTTTCTTTAGTTTAAACATTATGTCCTTCTCTTTGTACGTTTTGAAGATTACCAAAACTCTCATTTTCTTCACTTGTTTTCATTAGTTGAGAGGATGGTAAAAGGGAAAGCAAACACTGCGCATTGCCTTCGTTTTCCAGGTGATTGGTACGGATCCTCACATGGTCCTTTTTGCAAAACCTACGCTTCTTGCATTTTTGGCCATTTGATTGATACCTCTCCTTTAGGTACCACGTTTTCAGCATTGGACAACGGTCTCTAGGATTTAGCGTGCGTATTGAGTTGAAGACAGGAACTAGAGTTTCAGTATGTTTACTTCATTTATTCAAGCTGGCTTTGTTCCACCGAGTTATTTATTCTTTAGCCTTCTATGATTCTTTTTTTATAATTGCAGGAAGTGATCATTGGTCCTGAAAATAGAACAGCTACTGCAAATGATAACTTCCTCAAGGTTAATCTCATAGGAGACTTTGCTGGTTACACAAACATTCCTTCTTTCGAAGACTTCTATCTTGTAATCCCAAGAGAGGTAACTCCTTAATACATTTTGAAATCTTTTTTTACTTTGCGTCGTATTATATAATGCTAAAAAGAATTTTTAAAAAGGCGGCTGTAGAGGGACAACCAGGGAACTTAGGCGGAAACTACTCAATGTGGATGCTGCTTGAGAGAGTTAGATTTACATTGGATGGCATAGAGTGTGATAAAATCGGTGTTGGCTATGAAGCTTTTAACAACCAACCAAGTTTCTGTTCTGCACCTTATTGGAGTTGCTTGCATAATCAACTATGGAACTTCCGCGAGGTTCAGTAGTTTATAAGTTTAAACCTTTTGTTAACAACTTATTTCGACATTGTTGAGCCGATGACAAGTTTTATTTCAGGCAGATGTGAACAGGATGAACCGACACCAACTTCCTTTATATGGACTTGAAGGAAGATTTGAGAGGATCAATCAACATCCAGTTATGTTTTCAGCTTTTCTTTGTTTCTGAATCAGTTGAACGTAAAGATTGGCTTATAAAAAATTTCCTTATATGATGATACAGAACTCAGGGCCTCACTCGTTTTCCATTGGAGTCACGGAAACACTCAACACAAATCTAATGATTGAACTAAGAGCTGATGACATTGAATACGTTTTCCAGAAGTAAATATAAAAGTCTTCAACTTTTTTATTTTTGAAAATCTGATTATAAAGTAAAGTAAGTAAAGTTTTTGTGGTTGCAGGAGTCCTGGTAAGATCATTAACATCGCTATACCAACTTTCGAGGCACTTACACAATTTGGAGTTGCTGCAGTCACAACCAAGAATACTGGTGAAGTAGAAGCATCTTATAGCTTAACGGTACTACTTGTAAAACTGAATCTTATCTACTAGTTTGATAGCGTCTGAATGTTTATAATTGCAACCCGTTTCCTCCTGCGCAGTTTGATTGCTCCAAAGGTGTGGCGTTCGTTGAGGTGACTAACTCTCCGTTAATCTTTTAAGAACAAGCATTGTTAAGAGGTTTGATACAAACTTGGTATGTATTGCTTCAGGAGCAATTCTTCATTATAAAACCTAATGAGGTTACAACTCGATCTTTTAAGCTGTACCCTACGAAAGATCAGGCTGCAAAATATATATGCACAGGTGATTCGACTTTTTACCATAACAAGTACCAATCTCCCTTCTCTTACAATTCCCTGGTTGCTTGCATTAAAAAATGCTCTGTTTTCTTTCTGTGCGTGTAGCTATACTTAAGGATTCTCAGTTCAGCGAAGTAGACAGAGCCGAGTGTCAGTTCAGCACAACAGCTACCGTACTCGACAATGGAACTCAGGTTCCCCTACACTTTTGTTCGATTCTTGATTAATGTCGGTGTCAGATCATTAAGTGACAAGTATCTTGAACCTGCAGGTTACTAATCCATTTCAAATTCCAGAGACTCGTCCTAGAGGATTCTTTGAATCGATTAGGCTAATGTGGACAAAACTTGTGAATGGTTTCGTCGATTTCATTACCGGAGAATCTTGCAGGTTACACACTTTCTACTAAATTCTTCTCCTGACTTTATTTGAGAATGATGATGACTTGTATATGAATCATTAATCTGTACAGAAACAAATGCTCGAGTTTCTTCGACTTCAGCTGCCACATTCAATACGTTTGCTTAAGCTGGATGGTTATGTTCGGCCTCCTCCTCGCTCTCTTCCCAACCAGTAAGCGTTTCAAACCGCAACAATCGCTATCATAGTTACAAAACGAAGTAACTAATTAACGGTTTTGTTTATATATAAAAAACCTCACAGCTTGTGTCCTGCTCTGGCTCTTGCACCAAAAGGGACTCTTTGATCCATTATACGATTGGTACGAAGATCATTTTGATTCAGATCATCATAGGTTACTATTACGCACCAGAGAAAACGCCGTAAACCACCGCCATCATCATCGTCCTCAACACCACCACCATCGACATGGTGTCAAAACGCATAATCACCACCATCGTAGAGCAAACCAGAGACACAAACACCATCATCATAGGCAAGACGCCGACGACGTTTTGCAGAAGATGCTTGAACGTGACCACAACGACTCTCACTATTACCAACAACTTCACCGAGTCCATAAAGATGGCAAGCAGAAGCAGCGTAGGCGAGGAGTCAAGCACGGGATCGTCGTGCCACGTGATGTGCATGTGGACAGACGGAGGCGAGAGAGGCTAAGGGAGGAGGAGAGTTAAAACATGAAGCTATTGTTTCTTTAACAATATTTGGTAACTCACTCTTGTTATGTGGGTATAAACATATTTTGTATATGATAGTTACTAACTCACTATGATTATTCCAAATTAATTGGGAAATATACTGATAACGTAGAGAAAGAGCTCTCGTTTCTTCTCTGCCAAGAAAAAAGATCTATTATTCCACTCACTTCGCTGCTGATGATAGACATATGCATCATGACAAATCCGTGTGCGGAAGATGGGTTAAAGGAATACAAGTAGCCTCCTCCTGATATAAAGCAATAGTATCGATCATTGACATACACAAGCTTGCTCTTCATTTAAGACGTACAACAGTAAGGAAGTCTTCTGTAACTCACTCAGTTGCTCCATGATGGCAAGTTAAGTACCTTACTCTCTTGAACTGCCTTAACAAATCTAAAGGCTACACACAATTATCCGATGTAGGAGGACAAGAGAACGCAATTGCCTGGAATGGTAGCTCAAACTTAGGCAAGGTTACGAGCTCCCAAGAAAACGGGTTGAAGAAGAACATGTCGTTTGAGCTAGATGTGTGCATAAGTAACCAACGAGTCTTTTGATGTTTTTCTTGTTTTGTTTAAAAGTTGTATAACTGACTTTTTTGATACAGTATGTTAATTTTATATAGTTCTTTGCTTCTTCTTTATTCAGTGTGAATCAATACAATACAGTATGAATGTTCGATTTATGATCTATACAATAATGTTCGATCGAACATGTTGAAAACTGTATGTAGTAAATGTTCATATGCAAGAAAGAAGCTGAAAAATAACTCAATTAATTTCGACTATATAAAATTGAAAGAGATTTGTAAGGTTTCACAAAGAAATGGAGAGGGGAAGATCAGTAGTGTGGGGATCAATCTTTCATGCAAAGCTCTCACAAATAGTCTAAAACGTTATTCGGCGGATCGATCCAGAGGCTTTATCGACGAGGAACAAGTTCTAGCCAGTTCAGACTTTTCTTAGGCGGATTGCTCCTGCTTTTATCAAAAGTGTAGGAGACACAACGCTTGCGTTTGTCACCAAACCTTCTTGAGAACCAGAGATTGTACCTCATCCATGGGAGATTAGTTCTCAGCTCAGAATTATAAGAACTGAAGAAGATTGTGAAGCCATCAAGCTCAGTACTAGTCATCTTCTCCCATTTCCAAGAGACTAGTTTATACACCAGTGGCTTTTTGCTGCCGCATGTAAACATGAGAACGAGCTCTCCATCCTTCTCTCCCAAGAAACTATCTTCCATGTCCCACTCACCTGGAAGTTGTTGATAGGCATATGCACCCTGATGACAAATCCATGTGCGGGAAGATGGCTGAAAAGAATACAAGTAGCCTCCCCCAACGACGAAGCAATAGAATCTATCATTGAGATAGAAAAGCTTGCTCTCCATATAAAACGGTAAAGGAGTAGGGAAGTCTTCTGTAACCCACTCATTTGCTCCAGGATGGCAAGTGCTAATACGTATCATTCTCTCTCGAACTCTGGTAACAAAGTCTAAAGCTATCAACACACAATCATCCGATGTAGGAGGACCAGAGAACGCGATTGCCTGGAATGGCAGCCCGAACTTACGCAAGCTTACGAGCTCCCGAGAAAACGGGTTGAAGAAAAACATGTCCTTTGAGATAGATGTGTGCATTAGTAACCAGCCATCTCTTGAGTAACACACAGTTGATTCAGCTAGCTCTGGCAGGTTCAAAGTGTATAACTTCAATTGGAAGGGATCGCGGAGTCCAAACAAAGTGCCACGTTTACTAAAGCACATAAGCCACGGATGCTTTTCCACTACCCGAACAGATACTGCAGCTTCACACCATGACTTGCAAACCGCAGATGCACGGATGTTATCTATTAACACAACACGAGAAATTATTACTTCCAAGAGACTTGATGGAAGATCAGAGAAACTCGGACTTAATGCTTCTTCCCTCCGAGATTTGGATCTACAAAACAAGCAAAAGTTTATTTGTGACGTTTATCAAATTCGTCTCAAAAGTTTGAGACTTTCTAAATTCCTCTCAAAGTTTGAAAGCATGTTTCAAATACCCGAGAAAGATGAAAAATACTCTATCGTACAAAAAATGCTTGAGAGTAACAAACCTTTTACGGGCGACGGTGGTTGAAGATGGAGAAGGTGGCGCCATGGTCGCCCACGGCGGTGGTGTTTGATGGGGCTAATTAAAATCTTAGGGTTTGTTGTGTTCATATTTCTTATGGTTTATATATCTTGTTCCAAATAAATACACCAATGTTTCAAAAGTCAATTTTCTAATTTTTATTTTCTTTAACAAAAATTATTTTTCAACAGTAATAAAATATTTAACTTTAATGGTATTTTAAATATTATATATCTATATATATTAAAACGGATTTGGATCGAATTAACCAACTCGGTATCATGATTTTTAGAATGTAATTATCTGATTCTTCAATATTTTATTATATTTAGAGCGGATCGAATAGTTAGAGATTGGTGAAAGTTTAAAATTAAAAGAAGTACAATTATTTATTCTCATAAAAATAATAATTAGGTTTCATAAATATATATCATAAACATATTTTAAAAATATCCATTCAAGATCTTTCATCTTTCTATAGTCCAAATTTTCATCAGCATCACAGGCGCTTCAGACGCCGTCGCCGTTCAGAAGCTCGACGTGATTCGAATTACACATCTGAATTTATGTTTCTTTTTTTACTTCTCACGATTCTTCATGTTTTCAGATGATATCTTTGTTTGGTACATTTTTGGAAGTTTTCGAGTCGATAAAGTGAAAGTTTCGATGATTTGATTATCGGATGCTTTTCTCCCACTCTCGTCGTTCTTTGTTTTATTTTGATCTCTGATGCTTAGGCTTGTAATCTAAGTTGATTTTCAGAATTTTAAGTCATCATGGTCTGATTCAGTTTCTCGGAGGGGTTTCTCTTCTTACATTGCTGACTAGCTCTACTGTTTCTACTGAATTCTCGCGTCTATGATTTGTATGATTTTCACCAATGTTCCCATAGGGTTTCTTCGACTTTGAGAGCTGATTGTAGACTTGTTTGCTTGTTTCGATGTAGTAAAGTTAGTTTGATATGTATTGTATTCTTGGTACAACTAAATTATTGTTTTTTGTTTTCGAATCTTACCTTCTTTTGTAATTTTATGAACATCGTGGTGATATTAACCGGGCTGTGAACAATTCAAGATCAAGCTCACTGATGAATTCCTATTATCATTTTTTTTAGGATCCAGAGGATATTTGAACTAATGTCCAACTAATCTCCTAGAAGAACTGTATCCCATGGATAAACTTTTCTTTGAGTTTATAAATGAATCCTAAAATATGGACTCATATCCATGTGGTTAAATAAAAAATGTTTAGCAATTTTGCACTCGAGAGAATCAATATCTAACCTAAACCAATAAGACGATTCTTCTCTAAATAAAAGCTACTTGGCCATAGGGATATGCCCCATGCTTTAGGCCCATTATTATCATATTTTTCATGTGGAAAATTGTCATTATTTTGTGTGTTCGTATGATCTCTGTGCAGAGTACGTGAAGTACCAGTGAATGTCCCTCAAGACGATGCAATGGATATAGATGACGTGATTCCGGCTGCACAATCTCCTCTATCTGTTCTTTGCTTATGTATTAGTTTTATTCTTCATAATCTTTTTTACTACAAACTTTATAAAGTTATCTGATATAGTTTTTTTAACTTTTTATTATTTTACATTATTGAAGGCACGAGCTAAGAATGTAAAGGTTTAGCAATCGCGAATGAGAGTCAGAAACGGTTGCATACTTGTAATGCCAATTGAAAAAGAACAAGAAGATTTTATTCAGATTACATCAGTACTTGTCTAATTTGAAGAGATACACTTATCAATATTCATGCAAAGCTCTCACAAATAGTTTAAAACGTTTGCGGGCGGATCGATCCAGAGGCTTCGAGGAGGACAAAGTTGTAGCCAGTTGTGCCACTCCTTACGCGGATTGTACCTGCTTTTATCAAACGAGTAGGAGACAGGACGCTTGCGGTTGTAGCCAAATCTTGAGAAATAGATATTATTCCTCATCCATGGGAGGTTAGTTCTCAACTCAGAGTTATGAAAACTGACAAAAAATGTCAATCCATCAATATCAGTACTAATATTTTCCCATCTGAAAGAGACTAGTTTATACACCGCTGGTATCTCGTTTCCGCTTGTCAACATGAGAAAGAGATCTCCGTTCTTCTCTGCCAAAAAAGCTGCTTTCAGGCTACCGTTGCATTGCTCATACATCGACCGATATATATATGCAGAAGGATGAGGCTTCCATGTGCGGGAAGATACGTGAAAGGAGCTCAAACCCCCATTTCCATTGTTAAAACAATAGAATCGATCATTGAGATAGACGATCTTGGTCTCATTATAAAATGGTAACCAAGAAGGGTAGTCATTAGTAGTCCACTCAGTTGCTTGAGGATGCCAAGTGCCGATATTTATTCTTCTCTGTAGAGCTCTCCCATCAAAATCGAACGCTATCACAACACAATGATCCGAAGTGGGAGGACATGAGAATGCGAACTCCTTAAACGGCTGCTCAAACATCGGCAAGCGTATTAGGTCCCGAGAAATCGGGTTAAAGAAGAACACTTCGTTTGTGAAGGATCGACGCATAAGTAGCCAACCGTCTTTTGAGTGACACACATCGGAGTAAGCTAGCTCTGGCAGATTTAGAGTGTACCGCCTCCATTTCAAAGGATCATATAGTTCAAATAAGTTACCTTCTTTAGGAATACACAAGAGCCACGGATGTTTTTCCACCACCCGAACATATACTGCAGCTTCACGCCATGCTTTGCATGTCGCAGATGCTATTATGTTATCTTTGAGCTCAAGATATGACATGATGACTTCCGAGAGGCTTGATGGAAGGTCAGCAAAACTCGGATTCAATGCCTCCTCTTTCCTAGGAATGTGGGATCTACAAAACAACAAATGAAGCTAAATTAAACAAAAGTTTGTGGCTTTCTCAAATTCGTCTCAAAGTGAAAGCTGTAATATATATTTCAAGGTCAGCAACTCCAACGAGAATACAAATAAAAACTCTTTCAAGGCAGACAAAATATTCCCGATTATACAAGATATGTTGATCTCGTAGAAAAGTTGAGCTGCAGCTTTGAAACTCAATTCAGATTCAATCCACATTTCGAAAAGGTTTAAAAAATGATCAACCACACTCTTCAAATCCAATACAACTGAATATTATAAAATTTGTAAAAACTCCAATACAACTGAATATTATAAAATTTGTAAAAACTACTTAAGAGTTAAGAGTCACGAACCTTTTACGGGGTACGGTGGTTGAAGAGGGTGAATAGGACGTCATGGGCAGAGAAGGTGGTGGGCTTTGATGGGGAAACACTGGTAGCATATTGTCTATCCTCTTTAGAGATCAAAAAGAGAATCTAAAATCTTAAGTTTTGTTTGTGTTATCTTGTAACTTAGTACAAATCAAAGTGTAGTATAAAAAGGATAAAAGACTGAGTACATAGGACCTTAGGATTTTATAGTAAAACATACATCATCATGTGTAGTACAGATTTTGTTTTCAATAGTATGTACGAAATACACAAAAACAAGTACAATAGTGAGTAGACATCTGATATTTCCGTGTCAATTTTTACTTGTACTTTTTCTCATATGGATAGAGTAATCTCTTGATGAAACATTTTCACCACGTGTCATTACGTGATTTGTCTTTGTAAAATCGTTTTCGATAAGTATACATTTAATTAGAAATAAATAGATTTGTTGTCGTTTTCTTATTTGTAGTTATTTATCTTTTCATAATTCTTATTTTTGAAACAAAATCTGAATTTTCCTTAAATTTTGTATTTATCTTTTTATTTCCTTACGTTTCATCTTTTCAACAAATCATAATTTATAACATTTTAGATTTTTTTATTATTATCTTGAACGGTATAAACTGAATATCTATTTTTCAAAATTTTAAAAGAAAAACAATTATGAGTCAAATGCATATATTTTAAATATTTTTAATATCAAGATTTATTTACGGAAGATACAGTGATTACACATATGAAGGTGGTTTTCCGGCGTGACGAATCTTTCCGTGTTAATTTTTGCTTGTAGTTTTTCTCATATGGATAGAGTAATCTCTTGACAAAACATTTTGCCATGTGTCATTACGTTATTTGTCCATGTAAAATCGTTTTCAATAAGTAAACATTTAGTTAGAAATAAATAGAATTCTATTGTTGTCGTTTTTTTATTTATAGTTATTTACCTTTTAATAATTCATATTTTTGAAACAAAATCTGAATTTTCCTTAAATATTGTATTTATCTTTTTATTTCCTTACATTTCATCTTTTCAACAAATCATAATTTAGAACATTTTAGTTTTTTTTTTTATCGTGAACGGTATTAACTGAATATTTATTTTTCAAAATTTTGAAAGGAAAACTATTATAAGTTAAATGCATGTATTTTAAATAATTTTTAACATCAAATTTTATTTGCAGAAGATACACTGTATTAAGGTGAATCAGCATCAAATAAAACACAAGTAAATAATGACATTATCTTGTTGTTGAGGAGATATTTTCATTGAGATTAAAAATACTACATCTTTATCTGAAACTGATTCTTAAAAGTCGAATGAGCATTAATCTTATTTGAAACTGATTCTTAAAAGTCGAATAAGCATTAATCTTTTCACCGAGTGGAAAACCATGAAAACCATGAAATGTAAAATATTTGAATAGTCTTAACAGTCTTACCATAATTAGGTATATGATGGTGGTTTTGCAGTGTGGCAGATCTTTCTGTCAGTCTTTCCATATTTTTTTTTTCTCATACATATAAAATAATCCCTTAACAAAACCTTTTGGTCATGTGTCATTACATGGGTTGTCCTTGTAAAATTAATTCTACTAAGTATATATTTAATTTCAAACAAGTAGAATTTTTTTCTTGTCATTTTTTATTTATGCTTATTTATATATTCGAATTTTCATCATACATATTTTAACATAAATCGATATTTTTCTTAATTGTTGTATTTATTTTTTATTTTTTTTTGGGCAGACTTATAAGATTATTTTTTTAAATCTCTTTGACAAATCTTATTTTTACCAATTATATATATTTGTGTTTTTATTATCTTATTTTCTAATTTTTTAATTTTTAACATAAGGAGTTCTTTGTGGATGATATATACATTGATATGAACCAACATCAGAGGAAAAATTAGCAATGGTATCAGCCTGTTGCTGAGGAGATATATGTACATACATTCTCGGTTGAGACTGAAACTATTGCATCTTCATCCGAAACTGATTTATAAAAATTGAAAGAGAATTTGTCTTATAACCAGTGGTGGATCTAGAATCATATTTTACAGGGGTCAATATGAAATTTTTTTTTTTAAAAAAAAAATATATATATATAAGATGAAAAATAATTAAAGATAACATTGTATAATCTTTAACAAAAAGTTACATAATATTTTATAAGTCCATTATATTTCACAATATTCATATATAATTTTTTATCAAAAAAATGAACAGAATCTTTAATATAATATTATCTATAAAAATTATAAACCATATTTAGAAAAAAAATCAAGCCATAAATAATTTATTCACGGTTGTAAAAGACAGAAGAATGTTATAGAGAAGAAAAAGAAGGATAGAAGAATAAAATGTGAATACAATCAAAATTTCATATTTAATGAGAGATTATAAAGTCAATAATTTGAAAATAAAATTGAATTTAAATTTTAAATTAATTTCTATTTTTTATTAAATGATAGATTAAGTGAATTTTGTTTTGGGGAAAAAGTAGCAAAAAAATAAAGAAATGGGATAAACACATAATTATTATGGTTTGCCTAAAGAAATGTTTTGTAATAAAAATAAAATAATTTTTTTTAATGGGGTCAGCTGACCCCTTTACCTCTTACCTCTTCAGTAGATCCACCCTTACTTATAACGTAGTGAAGAATCATAAAATTTGAAGCACTTTCGTATAGTATGATTAGTCTTATCACAATTAGGTATATTATGGTGGTTTTATAACATATTGTCTATCTTCTTTGGAGACCAAAGAAGAGAATCTAAAATCTTAGGTTTTGTTTGTGTTTTTTTATTCTTCTGTAACTTAGTCCAAATCCAAGTATATATAAAAAGATAAAGACTGATTACATGACCGTATAGTAAAACATTCAGCATCATGTGTAGTACTGATTTTTTTTTTAAATAGTATGTATGAAAGAAACGAAAACGAGTACAATAGTGATTAGATATATGATGGTGGTTTTGCGGCGTGGCGGATCTTTCCGTGTCAATTTTTACTAGTAGTTTTTCTCATATGGATAGAGTGATCTCTGGACGAAACATTTTTGCCATGTATCATTACGTGATTTGTCCTTGTAAAATCGTTTTCAATAAATATACATTTAGTTAGAAATAAATAGAATTCTATTGTTGTCATTTTCTTATTTATAATTATTTATCTTTTAATAATTGTTATTTTTTGAACAAAATCTGAATTTTCCTTAAATGTTGTAATTATATTTTTATATCCTTACGTTTCATTTTTTCAACAAATCATAATTTATAATATTTTAGTTTTTTTTATCGTGAATGATATTAACTGAATATTTATTTTTCAAAATTTTGAAAGAAAAACTATTATAAGTTAAATGCATGTATTTTAAATATTTTTAACATCAAGATTTATTTGCGGAAGATACATTGCATTAAGATGAATCAGCATCAAAGAAAACACTAGTAAATAATGACATTATCTGGTTGCTGAGGAGATATTTTTATTGAAACTGAAAATACTACATCTTTATTTAAAACTGATTCTTAAAAGGTGAAAGAGCATTCATTTTGTAACTTAATTACTAGAAAACTGTGAAATTTGAAATATTTTTGTATAGTATGAATAGTTTGTTGACAAAAAAAAATGTATGAATAGTCTTACCATAATTAGGCATATGATGGTGCTTTTGTAGTGTGACAGATCTTTCTATCAGTCTTTACATATTTTTTTCTCATACAGATAAAATTATCCCTTAACGAAACATTTTGGCCATATGCCATTATGTGGTTTGTCATTATAAAATTGATTCCACTAAGTATGTATTTAATTGGAAATAAGTTAAATTTTTTCATGTCATTTTATATTTATGATTATTTATATATTAGAATTTTAATAATTCATATTTTGACAAAAACAATTAAGTTTTCTTTAAATGTTATATTTATTTTTTTATTTCTCAGGAAGACTTACAAGATTATTATTTTAGTCTTTTGACAAATTTAATTTTCCACTAAATATATTTATTTTTATTTTTCCATTTATTAATTTCTAACATAAAGAGTTATATATGTATAATATATACTTTGATATGAATCTATTAATATATAAAAGTTGAGGCCAAATGCCATTGAGAGTGTCCACATACGATTAAAAAAATTTTAACAACCAATAGTATCATTCCACATCAACATTTTAAATTAAGGAAAATTTCTAAATTTTAAATTAAGGAAAATTTCTAAATTTTATAATTGTATTATTAATTGGAAAAATACAAAATATAAGGAAATTATCTATAAATTTCTGTTAAACAAAAAAAACAATATTAGATTAGGAAACTTTTTAATTTATAATTATAGATAAAGAAATTATCTATAAATTTTAAATAAACAAAAACTTAACTTAATATTAGATTAGGAAACTTTTAATTTAAAATATAAGATAAAATATATATATTTAAATTTTAATAAACAAAATATTAACTTAATATTAAATTAGGAAAATTTTTAATTTAAAATAATTATATCATCTTTATAATTAAGTATATACGTATAATATATATTAGATATGGAGACAAAGAAAAAAATAAAAGAAATTTAATCTATTAATATAGAAAAGTTGAGGCTAAATGCCTTTGAGAATGTCCACATAGGATTTAAAAATTTTAAATAACTTATAATTTCATTCTACATCAACATTTAAATTATGGAAAATTTTCTAGATTTTATAATTGTATTGTTAATAGAAAAATATATAAAATAAGAAAAATATCTATAAATATCTATTAAACAAACAATCAAATTAATATTTATAATACGAAACTTTTTAATTTAAAATATAAGATAATAAAATTATGTATAAATTCATATTTTTTGATGAAATATCAAATTTATTAATCTATCATGAAAAATGTATTCTTAATAGAAAAATACATCAGATAAGGTAATTATCTATAATTTTTTAATTAAAAAAAAATAAATTTAAAATTAAATTGGAAATATTTCTAATTATAAAATAAGAAAATTATTTATGAACTTTGTTTTTGAAATATCAAAATTATTGATCTTTTAACTCAAATTTATTGGTTTTATCATACAAAATTACATTGACAGAAGAATCATGTTTGTAATTATAAACAATACAGAAACGTATGTAAAAAGAGAGTCTAATATCCAATAATATTAAACCGACGAAGTAATCTTTCAAACTTGTCCTGGGCTTTTTAATTAAGAGAGACAATTTTATTGTGCATTATCTACCTTTTAAGCTTAATACATTAGTCAATTAAATATTATATTAATAAAATAATCTATATTAATTTTTAAATAACTAATTAAATATTTTAAATTATCATCATAATTTAATTATATTTTGTATATATATTTTTTAGTTATTATAAAAGGTTTTTAAGTTCTGAAACAATATTATGAACATGAAATATGATTTTAAAAAAATTCATTAATTGATATGGGATTTTAATTGTGAAAAATAGAAATATCTTGAATTTTTCTTTTTTAGTTCAAGAGTTTTAGTTGATTTTTTTTTTACAGTTTAAATATAAATATTGTGTATTATAATTTTTAGTATCTAAATGTAATGAACATGAGTTTATATTAAAAATATATAATTCAACTTTTATTATTATTATTAACTATAAAACTTATAAATAATTTTTTTTACTCACTTCATTTATTTCTCAAATGATTCTCAAATTGATTTTGTTATAGTTTCTTTCTTCTAATATTAAATTAAATCAAAGTATTTAATTATTATTTTTAATAAATTTTAAAAATTTTGATTTATTTAAAAAATAAGTACCTTTTAATAAGTTAATATAACGAGTTATAAGACAATAATTGACAAATCTATTGATTTGAATTGAGTAAGTTAATGGTATTTTCAGCATTAAACTTTAGAGTCACTTAACAAAACAAAACTTAATATATTGAGTTTGGGGTATTTAATAAGAGTTGATGGATTTCTGAATAAAATAATAATAATGAAAAAAAATTATTTAGAATTTGAGATAAAATGATGTGGTATAAAAGAAATTATTGGACCATTTTTTATGAGAGTTTGCATTAGTTTAAGAGTTACAAATAACCTAATAATCATCAGTAATTTCTCAAATTTTGAAGTTTATCAATATGATTGGATTTATTCTGGAAATTAAATTTTTTTCTATGAAGTCAATATTCAATAGTAAATTTTAAATATCATTTTACAACATTAGAAATTCTAAAAATCTAAAATATTAGATAGAAATATGTTATATTTGTAAAAATTATTTATGTCAATTGTAAAAATATTTTAATTTTTGTTTGAAACTTTCTGGAACTATAAAATTAGTTATATATTGAGAATTATATAGATTTTGATGTGAGTGTGAAATTATATTTTCATTAAATAAGTATACTTTATTTTAATAATTTTGTAAGAAAATATATAATTAAAATATATTTCTATTGATTATAAAAAGTATATTAAAAAATACCCACGCGTAGCGTGGATGAAAAATCTAGTCAACATTAAAGGGAAAACTAACAATGGCATTAGCCTCTTGCTGAAGATATATATATATATATATATTCTCGGTCGAGACTGAAATTAAGACTAAACTTAATTTCCAGAAAATCCATTTATAAAAAATTTAACCCATATAATATTCATATATCTTATTATTGATAGGTAATAATCATGTATAATTTTAATAAGATTAGTTTACCTAGGGATATCCATATTATTATAAAATATTTTTAATGAATATACATATTTGAAAAGCTATATATTATATTGATTTACAACATTTATAAAATAAATAAATATTACAAAATCAGTTGTTGCGATTTTGATGGAGAATAAAATTTTATATTTTTAATGAAAAATAAGAGTTTACGATTGTTTAATTTAATATACAGGGATCATCATCTAGTAACTTCTCTATAGTAATGAAAAATAAGTTACCTTCTTTAGGAATACACAAGAGCCACGGATGTTTTTCCACCACCTGAACATATACTGCAGCTTCACGCCATGCCTTGCATGTCGCAGATGCTATTATGTTATCTTTGAGCTCAAGATATGACATGATGACTTCCAAGAGGCTTGATGGAAGGTCAGCAAAACTCGGATTCAATGCCTCCTCTTCCCTAAGAATGTGAGATCTACAAAACAACAAATGAAGCTAAATTAAACAAAAGTTTGTGGCTTTCTCAAATTCGTCTCAAAGTGAAAGCTGTAATATATATTTCAAGGTCAGCAACTCCAACGAGAATACAAATAAAAACTCTTTCAAGGCAGACAAAATATTCCCGATTATACAAGATATGTTGATCTCGTAGAAAAGTTGAGCTGCAGCTTTGAAACTCAATTCAGATTCAATCCACATTTCGAAAAGGTTTAAAAACTGATCAACCACACTCTTCAAATCCAATACAACTGAATATTAGACCATCAATATCAGTGTATCTTCACCCGTCTCTTAGGAAAAAAAGAGTTCAAAAATAAATGAGAAAGAAAAGAAAAAGAAAGAGACGTCGCTTATTTTAGGACGAGAAGAGACGGTCTTTTGTGCCACGTGTCACTACTTTATTGGTACTAAAAATCTGTTTTATTTTTTTTCTTCTTCTTCCTTTTCTTTCGTACCAGAAAACCAGAAATCCAAAATCTTCGTGATCTTCATCATCTCTTTACCACTGTCTTCCTGGAAAAATGATTGAAGATCAAAGTGATGAGTTAGTGATTTTTTCTCCTTTACTTAAAGTGTTTTTTTTTTCAATTCAATTGAATAATGTTTAATCTTCGGGAGTTTGATCTTCGATTGCATGTCGATTGCTTTCCAGTCTCCGGGAACGTCTATCCTCTAGGGTAAGTTACATCTCTCTACGAAATTTCATCTCTTTCGAGTGGCCCATTGTGAGTTTGATCTTCTTCTTCGTGCGAATACGTTGTGGCTTCTTGTATCACTTGGGATTCTTCACTTGTAATCTATTTCAATGCTTGACAAGCTTTTAATGTGAACTCTTGATTTTATTGACGTGAGGGGATTTTAAGTTGCAGATTTTTAGTAGTGTTGATTACTTGATTCAATTGAAGACGCCTAATTTGATTGCTTGAGCTTTCGTTTGCATTTCAAGAAGTCATCTTTTTTTTTCTTTCTATGGTTTTGTTTTTCAGGTACTTTTACGTGTTGCTTTTGTGTTCAATGGCATGTGTTGGCAATTATCTAAGTAACAGTTTTGATAGTTTAATTGCTGCTCCTCTTAAGAAGAAACGTGTGGTTATCTCTGAAGAATGTTTGCCTTTTTCTGTTTTGGATCATGTTTTTAGTTCGGCGGATTGGAAATATGCGGCGGAGCAATTCATGAAGAAGTTCCCGGATAAAATACTTGTGCACCGTGAGTGTTTCAGCTAATCTACCTGTAAAAACTTCCTTCTTAGAAACTCATGTTCTATGCATTTACGATATCAATTGTAGTGTTCATCTTGTAATGTGATCAACATCTCAGAAACAATATTTTCAGACTTTGACTAGGATCTTCCCTAAGGAAACATTTCTTTGGAAGCTGGAACTGCTTAAGTCTGCTTAATGACAATGGACACTTTCTCTTTTTAGTAAGTGATCTCTCTTCATCCAATACAAAAGAAAGCTGATACCTTAAGGATCAAATATTATACTAACTACCCTTTAACTATCTCTTTTACTACGTACGTCTCATGTTAGGAGGACGGTTAGATATGGTTACTGTCATCAAGAGTATATGCTTTTACAGCCGTGGGAAGTCTCATGATCACCTTTCAGATTACATTTTGCCTACACCATTTGAGTTAAAAAAACAATTAGACGATCCTGTGTTAGCAAAAAGCATCGTCTCTCTGTATTAAAATGCTCTGATGAACTCT
>OVBI01001322.1:0-36789 GCA_900406495.1 Sisymbrium altissimum | reverse complement strand
CGGGAGGTTGGTCATATGAAAACGACCGTGCAGATCTCGCCAAATGTCAGAGGCATCATTGATACGCAGGATGCTCCGATAGATTTGGGGCGAAACAGAGTTAAGAATCCAAGACTTAACGAGACTATTGCAGCGAGACCAAACACGAAAGTGAGAGGCAGATTCAAGAGGACGAGGTAAGCTACCATCTATGAATCCGATTTTATTCTTTGCATCAAGAGCAATTTTCATCGCAGCATCCCAATCATCAAAGTTTGAACCATCAAGTTTGAGAGAAACAAGTTGCAAACCTGGATGATCGGAGTTATGCATAAAAAATGGTGAATGAATCGAATCGAGCTGATCGGCGACAACCACAGCACGAGGAGCCTGAAGATCCGGACCAGAACTTGCCGGAGAAGCAACCGTGACAGAACGGGTTGAACGAGACGATCGACGCGGGATTTTCTTCACAGACACCATGATCGGACCAAAAGGAGCAAAGATCGAGCTCAAAATCAATCAAAACGGAAGATCAAAAAACTCGTTTACTGCTCTGATATCATATCACCGACGTAAGAAGGAAGAAGATGATGTTTCCAGATAAAGGATAAACTCTTCTTATTCATTAAATGAGCTAATACAATCGTATTTATATTATGTACAAAACCGGAGTGAAAAGTAAACCGGAAAGAATTAATCACTAAACCACTAAACCAAATATATACAAGTAATAACAAGTATATGAGTTGATATCATCTCGTATCTTTAAAAGAAAACTAATACTTATCCAAATCTTTTATTTTTCCGTTAAATGTTACTAATTAATTAAAGTATATAATATGCCTCCTCGTTATCTTTCTCCTTTCTTGTTTTGTTTTTTCAACTTTTCTTGCATTAAATTAATTTTTGTTTGTTGTGATTTTTGGTTTACATCGGTGTAATCGCATCAATTCACTTTAACCAATATTCCAAAGTTGAATCCGGTTTATAAATCAAACCAAAAAACTAAACCATAACAAATAAACACTTGACGTACTGGACTAAACTAGAGACATCTCTAGACCTAATAAACTATTGGTTAACTAAACAATAAAAAAACCGCCAGTCACTGGTCGCACGAAGCCTTCGCGGCACAAGACCACCAGAGAAGAGATCCGCAACCCTCCGAATCAAGCAGGGCCAAGCCAAAAATACCGAGTCAATAACAAAGAGAGATCAACGTCAGCCATGGATTCTACTCACTTTGAGTACAAGATCTCTTTTTGTCTGCGCGATTTCAATCCGTATAGTGCCAAGCTTACGTACGGGGAAGTTCTTCGCACAAGACTACAAGAGTCTAAAGTCAAACAACCTTAGACTCATTCTGTCTTCTCGAATAAACCATCGGTCATCACACCGGGCCCTATTAGTTACTATTTCACACAAACCCAATTAACTAAAAAAGGTTTATGTACTTTTTGCATGCTGGAATCTTTAATTTATTCTTTTTATTTTATTAGATAATTACCATTCTTCATTCGAGTATGGAAAGGAAAAAAACACTCTTCTTTCTTATGTTAAGTTTCTCTGTTCTTTCTCCTCCATTCAACAAAGTGATAAGCCATGACGGAATACACTGATTTTGAGTACACTGTCTCTCCTCGCCGGGACTCGAGTACTACTCCGCTTACCGTCGAGCTAACGTGCACCGAAGTCCGCCGCAAAAAAATCAGTTTCTCCAACGGCTTAACAGCTTCATCATCATCATTGTCTCTTCCCGAGAAAAGCACCGTTCGTCACCAAGGTTGTATTCCCTTAAAGAAATCCAACGACGACGTTTCCGTCGAAATCGCTCGTGGTCCTAATGGAACCACCGTTATCCCCAGCTCAAGCAAGCTCACTAACAACCACTCGCTAAACTGGGCCACAATTATCTGGCAAATCGTAAGCCTGTTCGGCATCACCAAGTACGGCTTCGACACTATCTTGGACGAGATCAACACAACTATTACATCTTCATCTATGTCTTCGGGAGAAACAGGAGTGATTGAAGTGAAGATCTGGAAGATCATAACCAATGTTTGTAGAATATACGGTCGTCTGAAGACGGAGGAGTACCGCTCCGATCCGACGGCGTTGGAGGAGGAGAAGAAAGAAGAATGCGTGATTTGCATGGAAGAATACAAACAAGGAGAACTAGTGTCTACATTGGCTTGTGATCATCGTTTTCATGGATATTGCATATCCGAGTGGAACAAAAAAAGTCATCATTGTCCCATGTGTCGAAATCGATTTCTCTTCTTCCGCTGTTGATCGTATAATCTTTCTCAATTTTGTTCTTTCTCTCCCTTTTAGTTACGTAATAAGAACATAATTTTGAATATCTTCATCATAAGACAAATTAACAAGAAAAATAGTTTTGATCTTTTTCTATATAATAAAATTATTTGGGTTCATCCACTATCTATCTTATCGTGTTCATGTATATCCTTACCTGCTATATATAGATTACTGTAACGAAATTTCTGAAAAACAAGGACATATTACCGAACCTATGACGATTAAACCAATCTAGGTTCATATCTGGATTAAACCTATGTTGGTTTAATGTCGGTTTGCATCCACGATTTTCATCATACCGAATTAGTATTGGTTAACAGGTAGTCACGGATAATTATTGTGCTAATTTCCCGCTAAATCCATAAAGTCGCTCTTCTTTGTTCGAACCTTTCTTGACGTTTACTTGCTTCCCACTGTTTCTTTCGATGATGTCTAATGCACTCCACCATTACCAAACTCTCCTTACTAGCTGTAAGAACTTAAGATCCCTTACACAAATCCATACCTCCCTTATCAAATCAGGCGTCGACACTGATTCTTACTTCACCGGAAAACTAATCCTTCAATGTGCCATCTCCATTCCCGACGCTTTACCTTACGCGCGCCGTCTCTTGCTCTGTTCTCCTGACCCTGATGCCTTCATGTTCAACACTCTCGTCCGAGGCTACTCAGAATCCCACGAGCCGCACAGTTCCGTCGCGGTGTTTGTGGAGATGATGAGGAAAAGTCTAGTCTTTCCTGATAGCTTCTCCTTCGCGTTTGCCGTCAAGGCCGCGGCGAATATCAGGTCTCTGAGAACAGGTTTTCAGTTTCATTGTCAAGCTTTGAAGCATGGCCTCGATTCGCATTTGTTTGTTGCCACTACCTTGATTGGTCTGTACGGGGAATGCGGGTGTGTGGAGTTTGCTCGTAAGGTGTTTGATGAAATGCGTCAACCGAATTTGGTTGCGTGGAATGCTGTGGTTACGGCCTGTTTCAGGGGTAATGACGTTGCGGGAGCGAAGGAAATCTTCGATAAGATGTTGGTGAGGAATCACATGACGTGGAACGTGATGCTTGCTGGGTACGCTAAAGCAGGGGAGCTTGAGAGTGCTAAACGTGTGTTTTCGGAAATGCCTCTCAAGGATGATGTCTCCTGGAGCACTATGATTGCTGGGTTTGCACATAATGGGAGTTTCAATGAGGCTTTCTCGTATTTCAAGGAGCTGCGACGAGCAGAGATGAGGCCAAATGAAGTAAGCTTGACCGGAGTTCTCTCTGCCTGTTCACAGTGTGGTGCATTTGATTTTGGGAAGACATTACATGGGTTTGTAGATAAAGCAGGGTATGGTTGGATAGTCTCGGTGAACAATGCGCTTATTGATATGTATTCTAGGTGCGGTAATGTCTCAATGGCTAGGTTAGTCTTTGAATGTATGCCAGAAAAGAAGAGTATTGTATCTTGGACTTCAATGATTTCGGGTTTAGCAATGTATGGTCACGGGGAAGAAGCAATTAGACTCTTCAATGAAATGACTGAGTCTGGTGTTACGCCTGACGGGATCTCTTTCATTTCGCTTTTGTATGCTTGCAGTCATGCTGGACTGATCAGAGAAGGTGAAGATTATTTCACTAAGATGAAGAGAGTTTACCACATAGAACCAGCAATTGAACACTATGGTTGCATGGTTGATTTATATGGCCGATCTGGAAAACTCCAAAAGGCTTACAATTTCATATGTCAAATGCCCGTTCCACCAACTGCTGTTGTGTGGCGGACTCTTCTCGGGGCTTGCAGTAGTCATGGGAATATCGAATTGGCAGAGCAAGTAAAAGAAAGGCTTAGTGAGCTTGACCCAAATAACCCTGGGGATCTTGTTCTTTTGTCGAATGTTTATGCTACTTCGGGTAAATGGAAGGATGTTGCTTCTATCAGAAAGTCAATGATTTTCCAGAGGATCAAGAAGATAACTGGTTGGAGCTTGGTTGAAGTTGACAAAGCCATGTACAAGTTCACTGCAGGTGAGAAAAAGAAGGGAATCAATTCAGAAGCCCACGAGAAGCTAAAAGAAATCATCTTGAGGCTTAGAGATGAAGCTGGGTATGCCCCCGAAGTTACAAATGCTTTATATGATATACAAGAAGAGGAAAAGGAGGATCAAGTGATTAAACACAGTGAGAAGCTTGCACTTGCGTTTGCTCTGGCTAGATTGCCCAAAGGAGCAAATATCAGGATAGTAAAGAATCTGAGAATCTGTAGAGATTGTCACGATGTTATGAAGCTGACGTCTAGAGTTTACGGAGTAGAAATTGTGGTCAGAGACAGAAATCGGTTCCATTCATTCAAGGATGGTTCTTGTTCATGCCGTGACTACTGGTAAAAGTTCTGTATAGACAAGTATCAAATTATATGTCACTTTGTGTTCTAATGCTTCCATTAGCGACCTCATCCATGATCTATGGAGACATGACTGCCAACACAAACTTTCAGAAGTTTCTATAACCTGAGGTCTTCATTTGTGCGAGGTTTGTGGTTTACATTGTCTTGGGGTTGATTGTGACGTTTTGCATTCTTTATGGACGAGAGCGTAATAGATGAAAATATTTTAGACTGCTATTGAAAATTCCTGACAGATTTTTCCAACCAAACCTTTTGACGAGAAAAATCGGCACGTCTGGTGGTTCTGGTTCTAAAGTCTTTACCTTTGGCTTTGAATCGTCGTTTCCTTCTATTTTGCGCTACCAGATCTTGGAACCCCCCTAACTTTTTTTTGTATTGCTCCGCTTCCATGGCTGCTTCAGCTGCATTCTCAGTGTCATCACCACCTTTCGTACCCTCTTCTTGCAGAATTCGAAGACCATTTCTCTTGCTTACTCCAAAAAGTTTCAAACCCGTTTCGGTTAAAGCTTCTGCGGTTTCTGTCGGTAACCCCTCGATCTCCATCGATGACAAATCGCCTGTCCAAACTAAGGTGAGTTTACTAGTAGTATAGAGTTTTGTCTGATCGTCTCGCTCTTATTGTTCAGTGTATGGTTTGATCATTTGACTTTGATAAGGTATTATTTGTGGCTGCTTCATTAAACTATTAGCTCTATAATATAGTTTTTTTTTGTAGATTGGTGAAAGTGAGATTGTTTTTCTTACTGTTGAAACCAGAATTGAAAAGTTAGGATCTTTTTAGGCTATGGGTTTAATGTATTGATGTTGTTCTGTTTCAGACAAGCAATTGGCAGTGGAAGTTTAAGGGAAACTCGATCGGTATATACTATGAAGAGCATGAGAGAGAGAAGTGTGATTCGGCTAAGAATATCCTCATGATACCAACGATATCCGATGTTAGCACCGTAGAGGAATGGAGATCTGTTGCTAAAAACATCGTGCAACGCGATGGGGAAGTAAATTGGCGTGCAACTATCGTAGATTGGCCCGGTCTTGGTTTTTCTGATAAAATTAAGATGGATTACGACACAGATGTCATGGAGAAGTTTGTGGTCGACTTCTTGAACTCACCCGAGAGCCCAATGAGTCAGGCAGGTTAGTGTAAACCTTTTTATGCTTGCAATATTATGGTTACAAGAGTGAAAAAAGCTGCAGTTAACTCTCCATGGCTTAAGTTCCAGGTTCCTGTTTTGTTCGATATGAAAACTGATTATTTAGTTAGTAATAACTATATTTACTTGGATGAATATCAAGAAAGATTTGGTTATATTGAATTCAGTAGACATGGTTTAAGCTTATTCTGAGACTGTCTATGGGTATAAAAGCTTATATGGTCCTTTGATCCGCATTAAACGGAACAGGTAATGATGATCTAGTAATCATTGGAGGAGGACATGCAGCAACACTAGCACTCCGTGCTACCCAACGTGGGCTACTAAAACCGTCGGCTATTGCTGCTGTTGCACCTACATGGGCTGGACCTCTCCCTATTGTGTTTGGCCGTGATTCCTCCATGGAGACGAGGTCTGTTGCTTTCATTTAGCCTTGACATAAGATAAAAAAAAGAAAACTGGTATCCTCTCTTGATCGCACCGGTTTTTATCCCAACAGGTACGGTCTGCTAAGAGGAACACTAAGAGCACCTGGGGTTGGTTGGATGATGTACAACATGCTAGTGAGCAACGAGAAATCAATCGAGTCTCAATACAAATCCCATGTTTACGCAGACCAAAGCAACGTGACCGAGGCCATAGTCCAAAGCAGATACGAGTTAACAAAGCAGAAGGGATCACGCTACGTCCCTGCAGCTTTCTTGACTGGTTTACTCGATCCGGTTTCGTCCCGGGATGAATTTCTCCAGCTGTTTGCTGATTTGGAAGGGAGATTTCCGGTTATGGTGATGTCAACGAAAGGAGCTCCAAAGAGATCGAAAGCTGAAATGGAGGCACTGAGAGGAGCCAAAGGAGTTAGTAAATTTGTGGAGGTTGAAGGTGCACTCCTGCCTCAAGAAGAGTATCCTTCTCTTGTTGCTCAAGAGCTCTACAGCTTCTTGCAAGAGACTTTTGCTTCTCTCAAGTAAAATGTTAGATAAGATCAAGCTCACGCCACATGGACAGGTCCATGAAACGTGAGCCTAGGCCCATATAGTGTTAATTCATTGTTTGCTGAATTCTACATATTTCTTCTTTTGGTCTTTTTGGCTCGGCGAACTCTACAGTAAAAAAAAAAGTATTTGTTTTTTTTTGGTAATAAAAAAAAAGTCTATTGTATAATGCTTTTTTCAGAAATTTGTTTTTGTTTAAATCACATAAGTCGTCTGCTGTTTCGATTATCCGCGTGAGCGTGACCTGCGTCTACGGTACTGCTGAATACAATTTTTTTTTTTTTTTTTTTTTTTAATACATGTTTTGTTGGATGATAGTTTTATTTATAATTGTGAATGATAAAATATGTCAGAAAACAAAATAATGAAACTAAGGCATGTCTATGATTCGTCAATAGGACGACGACGGAAAATTACAACAACAAAAAATCTCTGCAGAAATTTTATTTTACGTTAAAAAAATCCAACCAAAACAACAGTTAATTAAAATGCAAGTGCAAATTACTTTGGATGTTAACATCATTTAACGGACGATAAAACACACCATTTAATTATCAACAGGTGACAAAGCTGGTGAAAGAGTGAATACCCTTTTTAAAAAAAAAGAAAAAAAAAAGACAGCTAGCTTGTTAAAGAGAAAAAAACAAAAAATTTGCAGATTCTTTCTGAAGAAAATCAGGTGAGAAATGTGGTCATGTACTGTCCACCTTCTCATGAATCTGTGGCTGGTTTCAACAGAATTCATTTTAAACAACATTTACAGCATTTCGTCAAAAAAAAAAACAACATTTATAGCAAATTTTTCACTTATTAAAAAGATAAAGACACTTTGAGTGCGAGAGTCCCAACTAAAAAAAAAAGATAACTACACTTGTCACATATTTAGGAAATGTTCTCTCAATCAGGACTGTGATCTATATACATTACTGATATGTTTTTTAAAAGAAATTGAATGGAACTTTTTGCAATAATTCAGTTATTTATTCTTCAATGTTTTCTTCGTTTCTTCTGTTAAAAATATTTGGGTGAATTTGTTGAATAACCAAAAAAAATATAATTAAAATATAACCATTATAAATAGAAAATAAATTTTATAACCAAAAACACTGTTTTATTTTTGTACCCTTATAATTACAAAATAGTATAGTTTATAAGTATAAATAGTAGTATAGAATAGACTTTATAAAAATTGGTGAGTTACAAAAGAGTGTGCATAAATCCGTGGTCTTCAATATTATTTTATTTACAAATATATATATAAAATATAATTAGACATTCGTGTTAAAAGAAAAAATAATTATAGTGTATGTAAAAAAAATTATATATTTTTTATCAATATAATCAATTGATTAATTCTTTTTTTTTGTTGAAATGTTAAATTTATTAATCAACAAAAAAAAATTTACAATCTATTGATTTAAAATTAGAGACCAAAGAAGTTTTGGGGCTAAACTGTTTATAATCAAGAGTAAAGACAAATCATAAATCAGATTCATTTTGGTTAAAAAGATATAAAACAAATAAAATGAAAAGGGTAAAACAATTATATAACAAAAAAAAAATATGAAGAAGAAAAAAAAAGATGAAAAATATAGTCTAAATGTAAACAAGGATAAAACTGGCATTAATATAGAATATATATAGAGAATATCAAGTCAACTTTTTTTTGGTTAGTTCATGAATTATAATATTTTTGGGTTATTGGCCCAGTTTCTCAAGATATTTTCGGTTAATTCTAAAATTTTATGTAATTGCAATTTAATGAAAAAGGAAAAAGTAGTATCCATATCTCCTTATGGATCATATAAATTGATGCTGATGTCTAAACTAGGAAAAAAAAAATTGAAAGCAACACTTACAGTTATATCGTAGACAAAAAGTTCGGTGAATTGGGATCATCTTACGTGCCACGTAGATTCATCGCATGTCATGCATTTAACTGACGTGGACTTCTTGGGCCGCATTTCTTTATTTTAATGGGCCAATTTCTATTTAATGTATACAAAACTTGCTACACTTTATTCAGAATAAATTTTATTTACATTTTTTTTACTTTTTAGAGAATTATTAAAATTACCATTTTTTTCAAATATACCTGCTTATTTTTTTAATTAATAATCTAAAAATCTATTATATCACTATTAAATTTAATTAAAAATATATAGATTTAAAATTTAATAATTGATTACAATCATTTTTTATATCATAAACGTTATAACTAATCATATTGGTTTGATTTTTAATTTCAGTAATATTTATCCAATCTTGTCCAATTTTGATATATATCCTTTTTTCACTATTTCAATTATGTAATTGTTTGTGATAACGTAACAGATTTACGAAATTTGAAAGTAATTTATTCTATTAAATTTTTATTGTCCAAATTTATAAGTATTTATAAATTTGGAAAATAATTAATTTGATTTAAAATTTGACATAATTATTCATAAATTAAATCGTTTAATTTTTTTGCTAATTAAACTTTAATCCATATTTTTGGCAATTAAACTTGTATTTAAGACATATTCGATTAAATTTTGTTTCTTTTTGTTAGTTCAGTTTTATAGTAGAAAGTTTTGCGATCCAAACTACAATAGAAATATCTACACAATTAGGATTCACGAAAATCATCATCATCCAATATGATTCGGAACAGCTGGTTCAAGTCCTGAAATGAAGCTCTAAGTTTCTCAGCCTTACAAAGTATCATCTCCAACAGATAAGAAACTTCAACAAATTTTGATTCTATCAACTATCAGTTAATGGACTTAGTGCATAAAAAAACCCTATGTTTATATTCAAACCCGAACTTTTAAGGTTTTAATCTAATAGTGACAAAATATATATAAACTTGTGGCTATTATTCTTCAATAGATCCTCGTTAATTAAATCATCACATACCACATGTTTCATAAGGCATTTGCTTATACCATTTACTAATTTCAATAGAGACGTACTTTAAAATATATATGGACAAAATTTGATTATGTTGAACTATATATCTTGTTTGCCCATATTTTCCCATATTTAAACTCAAATTATAACATGGGAATAGTACTATTATGATTTATGAGCCACCAGGAGACATGTCCCATTCGATTGTATGTTGTCACTTATAGACGATGCAGTTCATAGAAAATTGTACATTTTTCGATTTAAAAAAAAAAAATTGTACACTTTAGTCGAAACAAATATTTTGTCTCTATATGATTTGATTTCATATAAAGTTTGGTAGGCAAATGGGTATCAAATATTTTATTAGACACTTTAATCTAAGGTGTCAAATCAACAATTAATATGCTTTAGACTTCTTTTCTTTAAACTTTTTTACATTAATATAACTGAAGAGTTTCTCTAACTGCGCATACATTTTGCACAATGCACACCATTAGTTAATAATTTTAAAAGTTAGCCATTGAAAAATAAAAGAGACTTATTTCACACAAAATGAATGATTGGTGCTTGAGGTTGAGAAGTATTAGTTAGTTTTATTAAGCGCAATGTATTAGAAAAAATAGAACATTTCTATCGATGAATTTTTATCTAAAATTCTATAATTTAAATAAATAAAAATAGGAGAAAATACGAGAAAAAATAAAGAAAAATTTTCAGACCAAAAATTTAAGAATAGGTTTAGAAACTTTCACATATCACTTAACTAGTATTTTAATAATTAAGATATATATATATATATATATATTAAAAATAAATTAAAATATAATTACACAATTAAATTATTAATACTTTTAGTTTTTGAGAAACTCATATTGTTTTTAACAGCTGGACTTGCCCTTATTTTTATTAATTTTAGGAACTGCTAATGTTGATGGTTTACTACTAATGTTGCAGTCTGCAGTCGTGTTATCACCAACATTCAACTCCCATATTATGTGCATAATGCAAATTGTGAACGATACGTAAAACACATATTTCAAAATTTCCATATTCTCATCTAATGGAACATCATGTTGGTCATTTCTATACTAATCCGATTACCAAATTAAAATATCATCATAATCACATTGCAAACATTAAGAAAGTGTAATATGGTTTCCCAGTTTAAAATCTTATAGTACATTTACAGTTAACTAATTGATTAAACTAAAACAATAACATATACTTACAAATATTATAACGCACAATATTTTGTTTTTAACTTATAATTAAATAACATATATTTTAAAGTAACAAAACAAATCAATATGTTCTGCTTATTTTTTTGAAGCTTCTCATATTGTTTTTTTTTTCCACATGCTCATATAAACTCATAATAAGATGTGGGTGAAACGGAAAATAAGTTTATGAAATGTCTTTCATAATTGTAAATTTTGGTTGTAAATATAAAAACTAGTTTGAACTTGTTTCGAGACGAATGGGTTACCAAAACAATAGGGCATACATGTGTATAGTACTTGTAGATGACCCTGATTAGTCTCTTCAATAATAAATGTCTAGACAATTACAACAAATAAATAAACGAGCCTGTTTCGATAACCTAACACTTGCAAAGTAGGGTATGTGCTTGTGGGCGGACTCGTTCTTCATGTCTTTTGACATCTCTCTATTAAATTTGTAAGATCTTCTAGACGTTCTGAAAGTTCTGACATATTTTGTGTCTAAATTTTAATCTAGCTCAACTGATCTCCAGTTTTGCTATCATCTTTTTTCTTTTTGGTAACATGTTAATTAGTATACCAAAATCATTTCATATTTTTACTTAAATAAAACATTGTTCAGAGTAAGGTGTTAAAATTTGATAGTTTATTTGGTACGAATGTTAAATACTGCAACTATCTATCGTATATATATATATATATATATATATATATAACAGAGTTTTTGAAATTTAAAATATTTCTTTTAATTTCTGTAGGTAATTAATATTTTGTATGAGATCGTATCCACTTAAAAGATGGACTTTTCTCCCACTGAAAAAATTAATGCTTAGAAAGAAATCAGATGGCACTTAATTTTTATTTTTTGATGTTAAAAGATGGCATTTAAATATGTCACCACTGATCATCCCTTTAGCACCGAAAATATTTATTAATGAAACTGTTTCAAAGAAACCGAAAAATAGTTTATATCAACACATTTATTTGATTGTCTCGATGAAGCTGTGCAATATATATAATATTACACCATATATGGATATGCGTTGACTACGGGCTTCAGTTGCTGCTTGCGTATGTCCGTACGTCCGTATATGCCTTCGTCTGTGCTAGACGCCACTAAAAAATATTCGTAAAAAGAAGAATCATAAGTTTTTGTGACAGATATCACTGATGTCAATTTTTCTTTTATACAACAACATGCATTATATATATATAGGCTCGACTGATACAGCTAGGTCTGAAACTTTCGATAAATGATTTGGTTCGTTTCAGTTTTCTTTTTTGATTTTGGAGTATTTGGGATATAGAAATTTAGGAATATTCAGTTCTTCATAAAATTTGGTTTGGTTTTGATTTGATTTTTTTTTTTTAGTTTGATTCTGATAATTAAATTGAGAACCGATTAATATCCAAAAACTTTTCGGGTCTAGTTGGTTTCAGTTCGGTTTCAATTTTTTTATGTTTTTGAATAATTCGAATAAAAAATATGGGATAATTCAAATAAAATATCGAATAATTCGGAGAATTTCATATATTTTGGATAAAAATATTCGGACAATTTTGAATAATTTAAATTTTTAATAATATTCGGTTAATTTTATTTATTTGATTATTTTAAATATAAATATAACCAATATTTTTAAGTATATAAATTATATTTCGGATACGGATATGTGTTTGGTTTTTCAGTTTGGTTCCAGTTTGGTTCGGATATCTATAAATCCTCAATTTAAAATCTAATAGATATATCACAAAAGTTTGATTCAGTTCGGTTCCGTTATTTTGGTTTGGTTTTGGTTTGGTACTTTGATTTTGGTTGAAATTTCCAAACCTAAATAATACTACAAAACTAAGATAGTTTTTTTAATATCACTCGTTGACCACAAAATTAGTAAGTAAAAAAAAAGAGTAGAAATTTTTTTTTATATATAAAAAGTGAATAATGAAATGTGTGGAAAACTAATTTTCATATTATTCGTTGTTGTATATTACAAATTTTCTACAAATACTATGCTATTACTGCCATATGTTCTGGTAGATTCATCACATCAATTAAATTAATTGACCTACATACATATACTAAAAGAGTGTGTAAGAGTGAAGACTAGATAGAACATAACAATAATTAATAACCATACTATATTGAATTTGGATCGACCTGAATGATTAACTTTGGAATATTGCTAAAATAAACGAGGATATTAATATCTACATTTTAGATCGTAACTGAGGCTGTTGATCTACCGAAAATGAAATACATATATGAGATTTTCAAATTTATGTACATGAATAACTGAAATTAATTTTTCCCTTTAATTATACTATTCCTCTCTCTATTTTTCTCTAACCTCCTTCATGATTATCTAATTTTCAAGTTAACTTATGGTATAGATAAATCACTCTACATATATTACTTATGGTATCAGTTCAAATATGTGTACTATACATAATACATATTGACAAACGAAATTGTCATGTGGATATGAACGAGCCGACAAATAATGAAAGAAGCTAGCTAGAGTAATAAATAGGGTAATGGTAACAATTAATAACCAGCTTTGTTATTGCTATTTGCTAGGCTAGCTAGCACCTTGGCATTGCTATAAATTGTAATGGACCAATATAATTGGTTTATCTGCTGTAAAGTTTTTATCAAAGTTTTGTTGGACTTTTATCAAAGTTGTAACTTGTTAGTAGATTTATAGTAACTGTTACTAATCTTTCTATTTTTCTTTTTTAGAAAAAGAAGTTGGTTCATGCAGTTAAAATAATAGTAAAAAAGATCCTTTGTGTATTCGTCAAATACAATATGAAACAGAACAATCAACTACATACTCTTTCCATTTTTTAAAAAATTGATTTTTTAAGTTTTTCACTTATATTAAAAAATTACATATATACTTTTAGTTATTATTTTTTAATAATTAATTTACTTTTTATTTGTTTTCTAATAAAATTCAACCATTCATATTTTTATATTTAAATTTATCATTTAATTTTAAAATAAAATACATTGATTACTATATAAAAAAACAATTTTTTAAAAAAAAAAGAAAACCTAAAAAATTATTCTTTAAAATTCAGAAGAAATAATATTTATGTCGTATCTATTTTCTCAATCTATTCTATAGCTGAAAAAATTATATTATATCTATTTAGTCAATATGCTTTATGGCTAATTGTATATCTTATTCACATATATATTATTTGAGAAAAACTTTTAAAGAAATTATTTTATCTTCATCTGTTATTTACATTCGATGCTAATGTATCTTCATCACATATAATTTCAGATTTATTTAGAAATTATATTTAGCTTAATAGAATAATTACAATGTATAACTCTAACTAAATCATACAATATTTATATAGAAAACTTTACATCAAATACATCATACTTATTTATTCTAATAGAATACTTAATTTGTTTCATTATAACAAAAATAAAAATTAATTACATTTGACCCAAAAAAAATTAATTACAAATTTTTGTTTTTTACATTGAAAAAAGCTTAACTAATCATAAAAATATATCACAAAACATACATGTAGTTACAATATATTTTTTCTTGCATAGAAATCTGTGAATTTTTATAAAATAAAACAAAAAAAAACTCTTTGAATAACTTATATTATGGAACAGAAAAAGTATAAACTAATTTGTTAAACTAAAACTATACATTCAAGTTTCTATAAGTTATTTTATATTTTATATTATTTTCAAAGATTACTGAAATTTAACCAATTATAAAAAAAATTTACTTTGTTAACTCATCACATAAATATAAAAAGCATGTAAAATATTACTCAAGTCATTTACCTATTTTATATTTAAAATTAAATCAAATTATGTTTAATATTTTATATTTACTAAAATATTTCTTATTTTTCACTTTAATTTATTTTAAATGTTTGTATATAGAAATTCGATAAAATATTTTATATATCATCAAATCATCATTAAATTAATTTCAAAGTAGATAAATTAACACATTCAGAAATGGCAATTCAAAAATATCAATTAAATTTTCTGTTTTTTAGATTTTTTAAAAATATCAATAGATTTTGAATCATAAATATATCAAATTAAAAAATTGTCTACTATATAATTATGTTTTAAATATTTTATAAAAAGTTTTATAAATAAATTTAAACAATTGTAAGTAATTGTGATTTAAATTATAATATCACAATAAAATACTACATAAGAAATAATAAATATCTCATCTTAAGCAAGGTGCAGACTTTGTTTTGAATAAATTTAAATTTTATTCAATTAAATAAAATTACATCAAAGTCCTATTGTATTGTTTAAGGTTTAAAGAATGAATTGAATAGTAAAATGAAAGAATAAACACTACAAAAAATGGTTGTTTTATATCATTTATTTTAAAAATATATGAAATATATACCTCGTTTATTGTAATTGATGTTAATATGTGTTAGTTGTACAAAATCATGTTAATTTTGATATCAATTATTATAAATGATGTTAATATTTGTAACAATTATAATAACTGATGCTATATATTAAATTACATCAGTTTTAGATAATTGATATAAAAATGTTGTTTCATATTTATTAACTAAATTATTCTTAATTTTATAATTTTGAAAAAAATTTCGTAAAATTAATATTTTAAAATAATTTTATATACATATTTAAATTAATATGTATAAAAAACAACTTAAGTGTCAAATAACTTTAAATTTATTCTAGAATATTTTTTCTATAAAAGAGAAATTGTATCCACCTAATGTTTATTTCCAATGTGGGACAAAGGAGATTTTTAAAACATTGTAATTTGTATCACTTTTTAACTGATATAAATATTTATATCAATTTTAAAATGATGCTAATTAATAAAAAATACATCATTTATTTAATTGATAAAATTTTATATAACAATATCAATTTTGTTAAAATGATACAGATTATAATAGTTTAGCATCAATTTATTGAATCGATGTTAAATTAATTAATAATAACATCATTTATTTTAATTGATGCTAAAACATATATATTTTTCTCATTTATAAATAAATGATTTAAAACAGAATTATTTAAGTTTGTGATACATTTTAAATAATTTAATTTCAACCTTTTTTTATAATGAAAACAAACTAGTGGTTTTTTCCGATTAATCTCCTTGTTGCTTCTTACCAACCAAGTAATCATCCCTTCTTCATCAGCTTGGCAACTTTCTTTCCTTAGAGAAAGCAGTTTGTTACGCATATTTTGATCGATGAGTTTAGTGAGTCTAATAGGAGTAGTCAGGATCTCTCCTTTCTTGCACTAATTTTCTTCACTCCAAATATTATGAATCGTAACTTAAAAGACGTACTATATTAGAGAAATGGTTTTTTTTAGCAAAGTGTCCGAGATGATTTTGGTAAATGTGTTCCAATCTGTGGTGTAATGTCCTCTAAGGAGACCTTCTGCTAAAGCTTCCCATATTTACTCCCAAAAACGACATAAGAAGAACAGATGTGGTAACGTTTCAAGAAAGTTTTACCAAAAAAAGCATGGTTAACATTATCGTTTCATCTTATCATTCTATCACCTATCGACAGTCTATTATGCATCGCAATCTAATGTAAAAAAGAGTACTTTGGAATACCTAGTTAGTACTAGAAATGGACTAAATGTGTATTCAAACTATGTCTATATATTTGAGCTATTCCTTTTAGAAGGTTCGAGGTGTTATTCCCAACAATTGATAAGGGAGTGAGAATGTAATTAAATAGGGTAGGATAATTACAATTAAGGGCATAATACATCGTTTCACTTCATTGATCACACGTTTATTCTAGACCTTCCACATGTGCCCATCTAACGCCTTGATCATACATTAACGCGACTCCAAATTACTATTCCTGAATCTGCTGCTAAAAAGTTTCAACATGTTCACTCATGAGTCAGCTTTTATAGTTGTAATATATGACCTGGTCTTAATTTATTACGCTTATGTTTGTCACAAAAGCAAACCCATTAATATGACTACTCCTAATCATACAATTAATATCTGACGTGTTCCATAAAACTGGTGAAGAGATTGGATATAGATCGATGTTTCACCTCTTCGATGTTATGTAAGACAATATATAGCTATCATTCGTACACATAATAAATTAGTTTATAATAGTTCTTTTTTTGTGGCTATGAATTAATTGATTTTTTTTAATGATGTTAACACCAGCTTGAAGTGGGAACTAATTAACTAATTATTTATAGGTTGCGTGGCTGTACGATAGATACTTCAACTACCAAAATTTGAAAGAAATAATCTAAACTAACGCACATTTATTTCGTTACAAATCAAATGATGTGTGTATCTGTAAAGATGAATTATCGTCGCCAAAAACCGACTTCACATTGTGACGTAGACGACGTGGAAAGCATATATATACTGAACGATATAAAAGAATAAGAGAAAAAAAAACAATTTAGAAAAGAGAAATTTAATAGAGATCTAAAACGTCTATAATTGGAACACGAAGCAAATAAACACCTCTTATTTGGAAAAAGATTTGTTAGTTTGTATAATAAATTGAACCTACAATAGTTTTTCATATAGGTTTTTGGAGAATCCTGAAAATATTTTATTTTTTTGTCTATAAGTTATTAAATAGCTTGTGTCTTTTAATAACTTTTCTTTAGAAATTCAAATACAAATAGAAGAAAGAGAATCCGTTTGGCGTTTGTATTATGTTTTTGACGTATACGTCAAGATTTAGATTTGAGTAGCTCATGACAAAAAATATTTAGTCATTACATTTGCACTATGCATTTCACCATCAAAGTAAATGTGACACAATTACACAAATGTGTTTATGATTACATACATGATTTACATCCGAAGTAAAAAAAAAGGCTAATAACCAAGGGTTCATTCCTAAAAATTAAGGAAGCATGATTCAAATATATTTGTCGTGATGATTGACATTGTAAATATATTAAATAGCATTGAAAACTCAGCTTTTTCCCTAGATCTTAGGATCAATCAAGATCTTATACAGTCTGAGATAAAAGATTACAAAAGTTGAAAGAAAACAAAATAGAAACAGTAACGAAACTATCGTACCATTGAACTTGATATGTCGCCTAGACATCAGGTGATGTGGTGCTAAAATTGTCATTTGAAAAGTAAACGTGGATAAGACTTTTTTTCTTTTAAACAAAAAGTAAACGTGGACGTTATTAAACCATTCTTTAGAAGGCAAACACCCATGACCCATCACAATTAAATTAGATTAGATCAACGTACACTTTTGGTCCAGTGATCTATTCGAGCGGGGAAAAAACTAACCATGTGAATCAAAGCAATGGATCGAATTCCACTGCTTTCAAAAATAAAATTGGAGTTTCTTCGTGGATATACCATACACATTCAAATGGCAAATATATCCGGCCCGGTTACAGAAAATATATAAAATTAGATAAAACTGACAATATATTTGTATTAGATGCGACAGGTGTTTCTTCGAAACGCTATTTTTAGTATAAAAAGGAACTTCAATAACTAGCTTTTCTTTAATGATGGGTATAATCTTTTTTCGTAGAATGCTAATATAAATTTGATTATTTCATCATTCATTATGTAACACCGTCATATCTTTGTTACGACAAGGATATACAGCTGTCCTTTAATACTATTAATAACACTACAGAGTCCGCTCATGCATGAATCTTAAAAAAGAAGGCTAGTTTTAGGAGTATGTTTTATTCTTCATCGCAATTCAATTTACAATTGTATCATAGAAGTATAAGGATCGATTGCTGATACAGACAAACTGATGTTCATATATTAGCAATAAAAAATATATCAATCTTATCATTTGTCTGAAACATAGTAGCCTTAAACTGTAAGTATTAATTGGTTGATTTTAAGAAAACGCAGTAATGCAGTATACAAAACTATAAAAAGAAGAGCTACAATAAAACTAACAAGGAACAAGTGGAGATTTGTTAGTTTGGTCTCTATTCAAAGAAGAAAGGGAAAAAGATCACTTAGAGGTTGGCTTATAATCACGTGCTGAAGAGCTTCTACTGGGTTATAAGGTTTTAAGATTTCAAGTTCGTTAAAGAAACACGTGAAAAGAGTACCGTTTTTAATTTGGTTTTAACATAACCATATGTTTGCTCTGATGTTTGTATAAATTGATTCTTATGAGTTAAGAGTCTTAGAGTGAGACTTGTATTAACTTTTAGAGTTTGGTAGCGAAAAAAATGTAAGGACCGGAGGACCTCTTCCGTGACTCAGCTAGGTGCTTGGATTTGGCACCCAAATAATTGAGTTGTAAACTATTATGCATTGTTCTTCTTATTTCGACTGTGTTTTTTTGGGTTAGTATAACAATCGAAAATCATAACCGGGTGAACTGAGTTTGTCTAAATTCTATAATTTGGACACTAGCTACTAAAAGATAGAGAAGAGAAGAGCTAATTCTCAACACTAATTAATTAAGTCTCTCACCTATATAATCGGTATATACTAAATACCCGTAATTATTTCAGTATTGCCACGTAAGTAGAGAGAGAGAGAGAGAGAGAGAGAGAGAGAGAGAGATGACTTTTTAGAGAAGCAAAGGAAAATGAGTAAATGCTCTTCGCTGTCTCTTTTCTCTTAAATCAAAGGCTTTTTTTTGGGATCAGCAGCCACGTACAGGAATTATTTGTTTTATTTTATCAATATTTATTTATTTGTTGCGGTTAACTTTTTTTTTTTTGGTTTTCAGTTGCGGTTAACTTCATAGCCATTTCAAACTTTTTTACGGGTTACGTTAAAAATAAAAGTTAAGGTTTTTTCATATGTATAAAGTCAAAAGTAAATAAAATTGTAAGAAAATAAATAATAAGATTGTAACTCATGCGCTAGTGCTCGACTCGGTTTAAATATGTGTATGTGTGTCTTTATTTCAATGCACATAGATCCAAAAAACGACCCATGTGACCTAGACGCTTGTCTTTCTCTATACCATCCAAACTCTTAGTGCAACCTCCCTTGTAATAAACAACAAAAGTGGATCTAAACGAAGACTCTTGCAAGTCCAAAGTGACATTCGAAGAAGACTCTCCTTGCAAAAATCCAATCTCGGAGTCTTACTAGCTACTATATAGCTTACACACACACCACTATACCTACGCTACGTATCTATAAGAGAGAGGGAAATAACGAAGAGAAACAGTGGAGACGACCAAGAGCGTGTGAGTGTGGATATGGGTCGACCACCTTGTTGCGAGAAGATAGAGGTGAAGAAAGGACCATGGACTCCCGAAGAAGACATAATCTTGGTCTCTTATATCCAACAACATGGCCCTGGAAACTGGAGATCTGTTCCTACAAACACCGGTCTTGATCTTCATTTCTTTCTTAATTATTCATATCCCATCCTTATCAGCTGACATATATAAAACATACATGTATATATGTTTTCAGGTTTGCTAAGGTGTAGCAAGAGTTGTAGACTTAGATGGACTAATTACCTTCGTCCCGGGATCAAACGAGGAAATTTCACTCAACCTGAAGAGAAAACGATCATCCACCTTCAAGCTCTTTTGGGTAACAGGTATTTTAAAAATATTCCTTTAATGTATATAAAAATATAAAATTGTATACAAAGGCTAACAGGTATTTGAAACAAAAAATCCTCTAAATATCCTCCGTTTATATATATAAATTGTATACAAAGTTGATAGGTGTTAAAGAATCTTATACCGCTGAGATGAATCCTAGAGTAATGTATAACTTATATGAGTTAAGCCACTCACTTCTAACTGGTTTTGATTTAAGTCCACCAAACTTAATACTGTATTTATCTTCATCTCCAATATCTATATTTGTTAATCTCCTAACATCCATTTATGAATTAATGTTTCGTTTCCAACTTTTATTTTTTTTAATTGGATATCGTCTTTGAAAATTAGATGGGCAGCAATAGCATCATATCTACCTCAGAGGACCGACAACGATATCAAGAACTATTGGAACACTCATCTGAAAAAGAAACTCCAGCTGCAGCGTCAAAATGGTATTACCAACGAAGATAACACCGATATGACAGAGATGTCCTCTTGTAATAACAACAACAATAGATGTACCAACAACAAAAGGATCGCCAACAAAGGACAATGGGAGAAAAAGCTTCAAACAGACATCAACATGGCCAAACAAGCCTTATTCCAAGCCTTATCACTTGACCAACCAGCTTCATCGATATCTCCTGATCCCGACTCGCCAAAACCTCATCATCATCATCATCATCATCATTCTGCCACTGCTACTTATGCCTCAAGCACAGACAACATCTCTAAGTTACTACAGAACTGGACAGGCTCATCTTCTTCAATACCTAACACTTCATCATTCTCCAACAACCGAAGCTCAAGCACCGGTGAAGGAGGAGTTCTTGATCATCACTCTTTGTTCTCATCGAACTCAGAATCTGGATCAGTTGATGAGAAGTTGAATTTGATGACGGAGACAAGTATTTTAAAAGGTGATCAGAGCAAACCAAACGTTGACACGGAAGCAATGACACATGCTACTACTGATGATCATGGCTCGTTGTCTTTGATCGAGCAATGGTTATTTGATGATCAAAGCTTGGTTCAGTGTGATGACGATCAAGAAGATCTTATTGATATGTCTTTAGAGGGTAAAGATACTGATAACAATTGTCAAAATTTGTTCTAAGAAAGAAAAAAAAAACATGGAACAACACAATAGGTCTACCAAGTGTAGGTAGTCTTGGTCTTACTGTCATCCATAATGAGGTTACTCTATCTGCACCCTAGTTCGAACCTTGACTGGGGTACATATATCATAAAATGGTCATGGCCAAGAAAAACTACGGGTGAAAATATTCTAAAATCTCGTTGAAAAATGGGGGAAAAAAAACTATATAGGTTTACTTTTTTATTTTCTCCTTTGTAATTTTTAGTTAGGTTTTATTTTACTATGTGGCTTGCTTGTACGTTGTCAAGTCGATCGATGATGATAAAACTGTGAATTGTGTGTGATCGACTATGTGAAGTTAAATAGTGCAATAAACTGGGATTTACTGTTTTAATATTATTATTTTTTCGTTTTAGAAAAGTATTATTATTTCTTTTTATTAATAGACAAAGAAATATTTTTACATGATTGGAATTTGTGATCTACCAATTTTTATTAGTGATGACATAATTCTACGTATACATTATTAGTGGGTCAAGTTTAGCCCATGATTAACCAAAAAGTATATGAAATGTTGAAGAAATTTTGTATCATAAACAAATATATTTGATCCATATAAGTATTTATCATACTCCGATCAGTTTCTATTATTCGAGGTTTTTCTTGGAATCTTGGAGAATTTTTCCACTAAATTGTAAGGTTTTAATAAATAAACTCTCTTTTTGTTTTTATTTAACTTCGTCAATGGTGTTATTTAGAGAGAAAAAATGGTGTTATTAGTGAAGACTACGTGCATTAATGACTATTGTTGGGTCGTAGATATTTTTATCATTTTACCTACAAAATGGACCAATCATCATTTATTGTAATTAAACACGAGTCGCATATATAATCGTGAAAAGAAATTAGACTAGTATACGCAGAGTAAGGAATTCTTTTGTCTTCCAAGAATAGAATTAGCGATGGCAAAAAAATTTTGAATTAAGATATAATGGGTAGAATTTGATAGTCTTCTTTGTTAAAGTAGAACGAAGAAAAAAGGAGACCTGTTGTGTATTATCATGTAGCCTTCTGGAATTGATAAAACGAAACCTGTCCCAATATCAAATTGAATAGATCGGCAAACTCATAATCACTGATAAATCGTTATAGTCCGTATCTAACGTGTTGGTTATGTGTTATGGACCATAACTTATGGTCCACATTTGTCAATAACGAAATACAGCCTAGTTACCAAAGCCCATTTAAACTACTGGGCCTCTCGTTAGTAAGCACGAATAAGATAAAACATAAAGTTAAGAGAGCTTCGAAGAATGTTGGGTGTGTTAAGATCATACATTGGTAGCTTTTAGGCCTTGCGATGTTTTGAGCCGTGGCCTCATCTTCCACGACTGTTGCGGCTTTCGCATTCCCTAAACATATGAAATGTAGACATCATCTCTTGAACATCTTGAACAGGTTAGTTAGATTTTCTGGATGGACATATGTAGTCATATCTACATATTTTTGAAAAGTCTGAAACAGCGGAAGATGATGCTAACCACTCTAAAGGTTTGAAAACGGTTAATCGATTGTTATCATGGACACTTCCATCTAACTTTTCATTGACCGTTCTTATACACAGTATTTTCATTTACAACAATAGTTGTGAGATTATCTGTGCAGTCTCAGTTTTGTAATTTTCGTCTATACATATTTTTTTTTTCTTTATTTAGTCTTCACCTTCTTCTTCCCTCCAAGAAGGAGATACTTCATTTGTGATTACAAAGTAAGAAGGAAGAGTAAAAAATTTAAGAAAAGGAAGAAAAAAGAAAATACAGATACTAGAGTAAACGTTTTCGAAGCTTGGATATAATATACTATTGTATTAATGATATAATGTAATTAGTTATGCTATTATCAACATTTAATGTTCATATATATGCACCTGCACGACCGTTTTTACTAGGTAAGAGTAAACTGAAAATCGTCGAAAATTCAGTGTTACATTGAATTGATATATCTCCCTTTCTTTGCCTTCTATAAAATTAAATGCATACACTGCATGAGCATTTTCGACGAAATGAATAGAGGTATTTAGAAAGGAAAAAAAGAATGTGAATGGAGGATTATAAGGACAGAAGCATGTGATCTTTAAGGGCGGGCCTTTGGAAATCACATCGATCCCATGTATCAAAAGAACTCATCTTCACTTCAATCATTTTCTCAACACACATCTCTCCATTGTTAGATAAGCCAAAGGTTTCTTTTCGCTGTCTTGGTCCACTGGTTTTGTTCATTTTTGGCCCCTTTTGTTTTTTTTTTCAACAGGGATTATTTTTTTATTTTTAAAATAATTGCATTGTTATTCCACTATATATCTTAACTTCCTTCATCATGACCCCCTTTTATATTATAATTATAATGGTCACTGAAGTTAAATTACATTAGAACTTGAAAAGATCTCTTAGTGATCTTGAAAATGAACACAAAAAAAATAAAGAAAAGCCACCAACCATGGGCCTTTTATAAGCTTTTTAATGGGCACTAGAGATCTCCCATATCGGTCCATTGGTAAGAACAAAAAAACGAACACAAAGAAAGAGAAAGTCCTTAATGATAATCATACTAATTAGTGGGTGGGTCTTCTAAACGTTGCACATTTACGAAAGAGCCAATCATCAACCCAAAATGCCGATTGTTCACCCAAATAAAACCAATTTGACTTGCTTTAAAAATAATATTATCATTGGTTTTTGAATGACGATTGATTTGCCAATAATGGGCCTTCACCAATCTCAACTTAGCTCTCCATGACAATTGCATGCCACCTAATTGAAAAGATGTTCCGATATTTTGTTTTGCACACTTTAAATATTTATTTTCTAATGTTTATTTTCGTACACTTCAAGCTTTCCGGTAGAGAAGAAAGAGAAGACATTTGGCAAATTAATTAACTTAAGTTTCATATGATTAATAATCCGTTTGTCATATATGATATTGTAGTATACTAGTAGTATATTACCTAGCCAAGTCATTTACTATATTTAGAGAGATCCATAATACATGAAACATACGTGTCACATAATGCCAGTATAAGGCTACTCCGGTAGTCCAAACTCTTTATTTAATAAGATGCGTTTCTAAGTCGGAATGTCAATATATAAAACACTGTATAAGGTTCAGAATTTCTGGAGATTCACGATAGGCTCTATTTAAAAAAGTTGGAATAGAAATATATAAAGCTCTTTTCGTTTCATATAATAATAATAATAATAATAATAATTAAACTACAGTGGTCTTTTCCAACAAATTCGAGTGGCCACTTAGATGATGGCAAAAGCAGCCAATACATATATTTTTAATCACAAAACCAGAAACTTTTTCCATGGCCATAGATTTATATTAATATTAAGTTGTAGTTGCTTATGCCTCATATTTTGATTCTATAGAGTTTAATAATAAGTAAACAAAAACCATTAACCTAGACGATAAGAAACATGATTAGATATGTGGACCGTCTGTCATATTAAAGAAATTGCGTACATTATTCTACAAAGAAACTTCACGCTTTCAAACACACGTAATATTATTATATCATAAATGGAAATTAGATTCAAGAAGCCAATAAAAATGGAATTAGATTCAGCTATTTTCGAGTTAAATAGCTGGTCCATCCGGCTACTATCATCAACTTCCTCATATATTTCCAACTCAGTTAGTCATTTATGTTATTATAATGATTCTAGAATGTATGCTAAAATACAACATTTGTGATAATGTTACAGGTAAGGCACTTTTAATGAGGTTTAACTTGAAAGTAGTTAATTGAATGGAAATATCTTTTTTTTTTCTGTCAAGTGTCATCAAATGGAAATGTCTTATACATATTACACATTTTCGTTGTCAAAAAAAAGAAAAAAAGTTTATACACATTACCAAAGTCTTTTTTAATCACACAATTAAGCTTCTATATATCAGAGGTTCAATATCCAAAGAAAAAGAAGAGAAAGCTACAGTCATGTATTGGAACTTGAATTCGATTTTAGACTGATAAAACTAAGTTCTATACCTTCACAAATTATTTCATATATCGTGTGATATACTGATCATATGCTTCTTACCTTTGATATACTGAACTGCGATCCTATAAGCTCGACAATTAATAAAATAAATAAAATCCCATATCGTTGTCCAAATTAAAAACAAATATAGTTTCGATCCCACGATTTTAAATCAGCATACTATCGCAAATGTCACTCATTCATATGAACATATTAAGATCAAAAAGCTAAATATTTATAAAATAAAACTATTGGTTACATCACAAACAAATATATACAATATTTTTAAAATACATATAGATCGGCAGTGTGTGAGCTGTTGATATACACATCAATAATCATATACAAATATATCACTTCACCTTTGAAAATCAATCGATAAATCCAAATCACAGAGAGAAAAGAAAAGAAAAAAGAGTCGAATCCTCCAAAATCAAGCGTTAGGTGGAGAGTACTCACAAACAACCTCCGTATCGACTTCCTTCCGGTGAAAATTCCGATGACAACCACAAGCGGCGCATCTCAAAGCTTCGACGGTTCCTTCATCGCCAGAGGCCATAAACTCACGGCAACCGTCGACGGCGTAACCTCCGATGTTAGCAGCGTGATTCTTCTGACACTCCACGTAACGGACGTTACTGATCGCCGATGAAGAAGTAGTAGTCCAAGAGGACGACGTGTTGGAGTTTCTTGATCTTTGCTTTAATACCATCTGTCTCTTCTTCATCACGATCTGTGAAACCCTAGATTTTATCAATTTATTATTATCCTTCAAATTGAAAGTGGCTCTTTGGTCATACGAAAGACTCTTTATGAAAACGAAGTGAAGACTAGAAGATGTGTACTTGCCCCTTTTATAAATTAGTTAGGCTTGTTCATTATCTAACCCTAGCGGGATTTAATTATATATCTACGGTGTCGACAAAGTAGCTTAAAACTTGGGATACTTTTTTTCCTTATAAGTTATTTTGTAATTACATACTGTATTTTTTTAAAATGAAAACTACATACTGTATTTACATGGGAATATATACATACTTTTATTTCGGAATATACGTATAGATTAATCTACTACACATACATATATATTTAATTTATGAATTGTCTTAATAACTGATCTATTGAAACCGGATTAAATTTTCAAAACGGTAGAAATAATTCATTTACTGTACACTGCTGTATGCTTAGTGTCGATATGCTTTATTATGAAATAAATGAAATTGTATATGGTTAGGTACTCTACAGTGTATATACTATTAGAAAGGGGGTGGTTTTGTCTCTCTGTTGGTATAACGATATTCTTTCTCTTCCATTATCTTCACCCTATTTGACCTGCACAAACGCGACATAAGGTAATACAAATTTATTATGGTCTTCGTTGTCCGAATAATTGAATACTACCTATATATAGTGAAAAAATAAAGAATATATATGGGTTAACCGTTTCCTCCAGCTATATAAACATAAGCTTTTTTACATGTTCTTTATAATTCAAGATTTTTTTTTGCATATTATCGGATTTCCTATATTTGAATTTTATTTGTTTTGGAAGTTTGTTTTAGATTTAAATTAGCATTTCTCATGTATAATATAGTATTCCTTGAAAAAGTATAAAATTGAGTAAAAATGATTAAATAAATTAGCAATATATATTGACCGAGACCCACATAAAATTCTCAAGACTGTAAAGATAAAATCAATATTTTGGTAAGAGACTCAAATATCTAAGACCAACTTTCGGGTTATTCTTGGTTATTTTATCTCAAATATGATGATGGTGTCATATAGATGGTTCATAACAAGAAACTGATAGGTATATTTCGATAAGGATGATATATTTAGCAGTCAGGAATGATTGAAAAGTGTTTTGATGGGAGCTAAGAATGTATTTTGTAGTCTTTCATCACTACGTACTGAATTTAGATAATTAATTTAGACTATATAATGTATGAATGCATATCAACAAACCAAGTTGACTTTCACGACAGATTCTTCAGATTTGTTGAAACATGGTGTTTACACCAATAAAATGGTATATGTTCTAGTTCATTTCAAAAAGTTTTTTTTTTAAAAATATTTAATTTCTTTGTTGTCTCACTAATTAGATACACAAAAAACATTAAAATTGATAAGTTGGCACAAAATGTTTATATACTTCTGTCTTTTATTATGCATAAAGATTATGCATTTCCGATTTAGATTTCTGAACTATTTTGAGTCTTTTATAATTTGTTGAACAAAATAAATGATGTTAAATTCTAAAAAGTAAAATTAGAATCTCTGTAAATTTAATATCAAATAGATCATTTCTGGAATTGATTCATACACACAAGCAAGCCTTAGTGGAGTATAATAACAAATTTTGTAGAAGTTTAGTAGCCACTAGCCAGCCATGTTTTATCGTAGAGAGATCACGTGCAATGCATTATACAGATAATTTTTTTTAATAAGTATATAATAGAATTTCGCACAAAAAAGGGAGAGGATATAATAGACTAGAATACTTTGAGTAAATAAATTAAATGCGAATCCGACTCAGTCCAACGGACTTGCTCCCAGCAAGAGACAATGACAGGTTAATATTGGAATGCAATCACATTTCCCGTCACCTTTGTTTTGTTCCGAACTTGCTGTATATGATTATACTATATTTATAAATAACATGAAGAACTATTACGTGAAAGTTTTTAGTTTTTACTTGGCACTTTTTATTGGGGGTTTTATGGGAAATAAAATTTTCTAGAGCTTTTTTGCAATTTTCCTAGACTTAATATCCTGTATTCATTGTAGTTTTAAACATTTCGTATTCGTCGTTTTTTTTTTTTGAGAAATCTTGTATTGGCTTCTACATCATCATTGCTGTTTAAATCTATCATAATGCATGTGTGAGTTACTAAAAAAAACTGCTATGAGCTATCAAATGATAATGATGAAGAATAATGTATTAGAGATTTAGAGTTTCACCCCTCGAAACGAAGATACAAAAGATACTCAAAAATTAATCGATACAATAAAATGTTAACAGAGACATTTATACTCTTTAGATCTCTATTAAATTCATAAGTTAAAACCAATAAATAATGCAAAATAATATAATTATTTGCTAGGTAACTATCATCTCTGAGTGCTAGCTTGAATTTTGTAAGAAAACATAAAAATTGACTTTACTATAAAAAAAAAGAAATAAATAAGTAATTTTGATTTTGTCAGATAAATTATAAAATTGATCGATCGATTTAAAGTTCACGAGTCTAAATTTTTGTTGGTGTAATAACCATATAAACGAGAGAATTTTGAGATTAAAAAAAAATGTAATTACGTGATAGATATGATTTTCATAACATTTTCCGAAGATAACAAATGAATTGATAGAAAGAAAAAAAATTTCTAATTCATGAAACTGATTTAATTCGTCTTTTTTCTTTTACGTGTGCACCATTTAATTTGTCAAATTGACTTCTTTACAATGTGAACCAAAAAACATGGGTCCCACTTGACACACAAAAGTCATTCGACTAAACATCGACTTTTATTTCTCTTGCCGTATTAGTGTATTAGTATACTGAATAAGTTTATTTTTTTATATAACTGATAAATATACAAAATAAGTTTCTAATTTCCTTTTGTTGTAATGTAAAATGAACAAGTTTTTAACTGTGTGTAAGAAAATTTATGTATATATATGTATATATAATCTCGTGTATAAACAGTTATGCACATATTAATATGTGTATCAAAAAATAATAATTTTTATAGGTTAAGGTCAGTTTCGTTTTCATTCTGAACTTCTCTCTGACTAAAAAAAGTTGGAATACGCTACGTACTTACGTATATACCCAATTCAGAATAATATGCAGTTTTTAAAAACTTGTCCGGCTACAGTAACTTTTGTCGTATATGTTTTCTATATGTTATATAATTATAATAAATATACTTAGCTCAATGAAAAAGAAACATCATATATAACTAGGTTTTATTGTAATTAAGTATTCCTGAATTACTGTAATTAATCAGATTTATGTTGACAGTAAAATTTATCAAAAATATAGATCCAAATAATAAATAGTATATTGGTAGAGTAAGGGGTTGATTTTTTTGTATTCCAGTTAATTTTTTTTTAAATGAAATATTACTCCCTCTGTATAATGTTTTTTTAAACAATTATGTTTCAAAAAATAAAAATTTAGGTTTTCTAAGCATTGTTTATTGTTTATTAATTATAAATTATAATTTTTTAGAATTATAGTTGAATTTTTTGAATTATGATTAATTTAACATTATTAAAAAAATTTAATCACAGAAAATAATATATTTATTATCAAAATTTAATATGTTTTTTTAATATGTATGAAATCACCAAAAAAAATTGATTATTTAGCAAAAAGAGGGAATATTCCTTAAATCAAAATTTTCAAATGCTAATATTAGGTGTAGAGAAAATTATAGATCGAAGCTTTAAAATTTTCATTATATATATATATATATATATATCATTTGTAACGGAAGTTGGACAATACGTGTTTAATGCAATCAATTTTTTTTTTTGGAACTATAATGCAATCAAATTTTTTTGGAGTATTGAAAGATGGACTGGAACTATACACAAAATCACAGCTAACTATATCTGATTTTTAGCATTAGAAATTTGGTTTTTAGGTAAATTTAAATTAGACCGTTAGTGTTTAACCATTTATTGCATTGGTATTTGGTACCGTACCAACCACGCAAACACACAACAAATATCAGATTCCGAAAATATCATTATTGCCGATTGTGCTATAAAGAAAAACATAATTGAGGAATTAAAAGCCAGAAATCACGGAAGAATGTCACGAAATCGATTTATGAAATGAATAAATAAAGTAAGCAGGTTCTAAGTTTTGCTATAAAAAAAGGTTCTTAATCATATCTTTGACGACGAATTTGGTTTTATTTTGGTTAGCCAAAATCATACAATAGAGTTAATTTCATTATTAAATATCATAAATTAATTTGGAATTAGGACGATTTTCTATTTTAAAACGCAGTTATATATGTAAATTACGAGGGATGGAGGATTATATATGTTGAAAAGATTCTCTGTTTTCCACCAACTATGTATATAAACTTCTAAAAATATACATATATTAATCAATATGTTGTATTTCTTCATGATTTTTTTTTATTATTACTAAAGTGAGTAGGTTTGATAAATTATTTCTAATACATTATGTTAATAAATAATTTATGAAAAATAGAAAATTTAAAATAAATTAGTTATATCTTTTTTTTTTAACTAAAAATTAGTTATATCTAAAACTAGTTGGATTGGTGGGTTTTGTCTTACCTTGCAGTGATAGTGGAATTTTGCTCGATCTTGGTTATTAAAGGATGGTGATTTAGATTGGATAGATCTAGCATTTTGGTTTTGTGGTAGCGTCAAATGAATGATATCATTGTTGGTGTTGGTTTGGTTCAGATCGAGTGGTGGTTTTGAAGGACAGGGTTTGATGATGGAAGGTTTTCTTGGAGCGACTTTCTCTTTGTTTTTGGAGCTCTCGAGGATGATGACTAGATGCAGGTTTTAATTTGGTTTTGTTTTCCATCAGTTTTCTCTTCTTCCTAATTCTGTGTTGAGTGGCGTCATTCACCTCAGCTACGTTTTTATTGGTATTCAGATTTTTATATAAGGTTAGATTTTTCGTTGATTTAGCCTCTTTTTGAGTTTTTCTTATTCTTTTGGGATTTAATCCGATTTTAACAATATCCGTGTTGTAATTGTATTTTTTTATTTGCATCTATATTTGAGTCTTTTCTTTATGTTGGTCTTTGTGGAGTCCCAATTGAATCTCAATTCTTTTATCGTGTTAGTTAATCTTCTTTTTGTTGATTCAGTCTTTTTCTATCTAATCGATGTTTTAAATATGATTTTAAATGAAAAAAATTATCTAGATCAGCGTTCTTATTATGAAAATAAATAGAGATTTAGATCTCACTTTTATCTTGTTGATATTTGACCCTCTGTGTAACTTAAGCAAACACAACATTCTTATAGGTTTCAGCCGGCCATGTTTGTTCTTGGGTTTATTCATTCTATGTTAATTTATATGTCTCTGTTGTTGTTCTTCGTTAGATTTTGCTACCATCTAATTCTTCTAAATTTTTTAAATTCAAGACAACTCTTTAGAAAGAATAAAACTAAAGATGAATCACACGAGAAAGGGGACACAATGATTAATAAACAACTAATAATAACGGTTATCTCAAAACTAATTAATATTTGGGAAGCTAAACATCAAATCTACTTTTCTAAGTGTCTCTTTGTCTGTTACTTGCTTCGGTTTTCTTTTTTCCCCTTAAAATATAGGAACCTTATTTAATTCAAGACAACCTTATTCGATATTTGGAGTACTTTACTTTGTGGTTTATCAAAACCAACGTTATTTGATTCATGAACGTGATAAATTAAAATAAAAAATTTATTTAGTTGATTATGCTGCTCTGATGTTTTCCTCTTCCATGTCCTTTTTGGTGATATTGAAATACCTAAAAACGAGTTTTGGGCTTTTCATGTTATCTCTTTCTATTCTTTCGGCCTTTTCCTTCTGAATTCTAAACTTTTTTGAATTTATCTGTATCACTACGGCCAGGGCCTTGTCCATTCAGTGAGTGAGATTTTAATTATTTAATTTGACAAAGGGTTGCTTTATCAAATGGAGTACGCGGACAGCTCTACAATTGTCTCAATAAGAAAAATCAAATTTATTACATAATTCATTTAAAATTTCGCGATAAAAAGGATTTTTCTTAGAGAAACAACTACTATTATTAAGACAAAGATGAAGCTTAAGATTATGAAAATTTGGTGTGAAATAAACAACGCATATGATTATTTCATGTGAACGAACAAACGTATTTAATTAGTACGAAATTAATGGTGGTCTAATAAAGAATCATGCCCGCTTAGTTCAAGTCTTGTTTGGGATGGGTTTTGAACTACTCTCCCCAGCCCAATAAAATCTACGGGGTCTTCGGATCTGTTTTTTTTTTTGGGAAATTAATGTTAGAATATATAATTTAAGGTGAAATAAAACTTAGTGTTAATCAATAAAATTAATATAATAACATTCATAACTAAATTTTCTCCTTTTTTGTACTTGTCTTTCTTTTTTCTTTGGTAAGGTGAAGAAATATATGGAGTGACATCAAGTGCATACGTACTTAAGTAGTCCCCGATCCACTTCAACTTCAGTGGTCAGTGTAGTCACAAGATGCGGAATCTACTAAAACGGTAAATACAAACAATTTTTAAAAAATTGCTCTAACTTTTTTTTTTTAAGGTTAAGTTTTAGACCCAGGTGGCTAGGTACGTAGTCTCATTTGACCTGGGATCAACCTATAATACTTGTCTCAAACTGATAGAATTAGAAGAAATTAACAAGGTTCAAACTTTCTTTGTAAGAACCAGGTCTACTGTCTGTCACTAATCCAGTACTTCCTTATAGTAGATAAATGTTATTTTGGGATGACTATAGACCAAAAAAATTAAGGCAAAAAACTAGTAAATATGTGTTGTGTACGTAGGCTGTAGCATACCGTGCGAAAAGTTACAAAGCGGATTTTAGAAAATGTGTCCATATAAGAAAGAAAGAAAGAGCTAGCTAGAAAGGTTTCGTATTTAAGAAAAATATTCAAACACAAGTCATGTAACTACTTTATACGATAGATTAACCTATCTAATATGAGTCAATGATGTAAAGTTTAGAATCTCAAATCTTATATCAATTCGGGAACCCAAACAAATGTTTGTTTTCCTAATAAACCTAATACGGCTCCATAGCTGAGTGGTAAGTGCCATGAAACTTTTATATATATTCGAAGCCGTTCGTACCCTTAAGTCATAAATACGAGTTTTGCTAATGCACTCATAATCTTTTTGGTCTTTCATTTCGTTTGTCTTTTTTTTTCTTTTACATTATAGAACTTTAAAAGCAAAAAATTACAAGTACAATAGAAATGGACAAAGTATGCCTCACAATCGAGCTTCAAATTATATAACGATAACATCTAATTATAGATAACGGCATAACGCTATACTAAACTTTCTCAACAACGGTTAAGTATAGATACAAATAATTATATAAGAAAATGCAAACATGAGAAAAATCGTTAAGTTTGTTGTAAGCATTAGATAGATATGTCTCCCATGTGAGTGCACATGGAGTTATGCATGCAAGAAAACTGCCTCTACCCTTTTGTCCCTCTCTCAATTTTTCCAATTAGTCTCCACCTCTTAACTTGCATCATCTCTATATCCACCTCTTAGATCTAGAACAAGTGGCTCCTGCTCTACATCGAACGGCTCTCCTTGATCACCTTGCTAATAGATAAGAGGAAAAGTGGCATGAATCCAAGCCCGAGATTGCTCTTATCGGTCTCTTGTTGGTTGGTCCCAATCAGGCAATCACTAGCAATGGAGATGTAACTGCTCCTCCATGTTACTCCATCTCTCTTTTACCTTTATACCCTTCCTTTTCTTCATTTTAGGTTGTCCACAGATTTGACTTAATTTGGCGTAATCATATCAAGTTGTTCACTTTCTTTCTTACTACCTTTTTTGCAAAGAAAAATGTTCGTTATGTTAAAAAAATTGAAAGTTGGTTTTGGTATCTGATATCGTCTGATCGGATGATATTACTTAGCTGGTCATCGTCGTTATAATTTTTTTTATAAAAACACATATAACCTTTTATTTTTTTTTTGGCAGTAATCGTTTATTTTCCAGCGTATTCAACTGATTAAGTTGCGGACACGGGACATCGATCAGTATTAGTCCATATAGTTGAAAGTTGAAACTACTTTTTCGTTTGTAGACTAGGGGTCAAATTCTTTTTCGTTTGTTCTCTTGATGAGCTTGTGTTGCCTTTACTTTTATGTTTGTATGTCTTATTATATGTTTTTATTAATATAAAGAAATTGTTTATTTAACATTTAGACCCCAATTTTTTTTATTTTTTTTACTTTTAACTAATAGACGCATTATTGTGTTTTAAACAAGTGGTAGGAACTAGCTAGTATGGGATCTGAAGCATATATAAAACGGTTATTAATTAACTGACTATAATAAAGAAGGAAAGCTCAAAGAGCTACACACACCTTCTATAAATAGCTGAGACAACTGGTACTCACACGCTCACAGATTCCTCAAACTAAGAACTAATACAAAAGAGCTTCATTACACATCTTCTCCTTCAAGAGCCAAGTAGATCAAACCCAGTCATGGCCAAGCTCATAACTTACCTGCTCTTTGTTACCATTCTCTTCTCTTTCATCTTTCTCACTATGTCAAAAGAAGCAGAGTACCATCCAGAAAGGGTAACTGTTACTATATATAGTCATCATTTGGATTTTGTTTCCCACTCCCTTTCTATGTTTATGACGATAAGACCTAACACCGTATTTCATTTTTGTTTTGAAAACAGTATGGAGCTGGAAGTCTCAAATCATACCGTAAGTAAAAACCTCGTCTTATTTTAATCTCAGATCTGACTATAACAACGCCCAAATTAAAACTCCATGTTCACTATTGTAGAATGTGGAGGGGAGTGCACGAGGAGGTGCAGCAACACCAAGTACCATAAGCCATGCATGTTCTTCTGCCAAAAGTGTTGTGCTAAATGCCTGTGTGTTCCTCCAGGCACTTACGGCAACAAACAAGTGTGTCCTTGTTACAACAACTGGAAGACTCAACAAGGTGGACCAAAATGTCCATAAGAAAGAAAAAACAAAAAGAAAAGAGAAACCCAATCTATTAGTATTTGCTTTGATTAATTCTAGATTTCTAGTATGTTTCGTTGTGATGACAGTGAAATAAATGTTCCTACTGTTTCCCTGTATTATTTATCATCAATGTCATACTGCTCTTATAATTCTATATCTTTATCTTCAGTAACTTTAAGTATCACCAGACCAAGAGTTTATGGACCTTCTAATTAAAGTTCTAATTAGAAATAAATAAACTAATTATATATACGTAATTACTATTTGATTTTTCTGTGAATCATATATATTCCAAATTTCCAATTTTATATACTCGTTAATATTGAACAAAGAATCAGAATACTAATATGTATTCTTAATTAGTTATTACAAAATATACAATTATAATAAAACAATATTAGTTATATAATTATCTTGTTTGGCTCCATATAGAAATATATTTTAGAGAAATTGCAAATCAAGTAACATTAAAACTTACAAAACAATTGATACTACTCGATGCATCTATTTAATATATAAAAGTTGAGGCTAAATGCCATTGAGAGTGTCCACATAGGATTAAAAAAATTTTAACAACCAATAGTATCATTCCACATCAACATTTTAAATTAAGGAAAATTTCTAAATTTAAAATTAAGGAAAATTTCTAAATTTAAAATTAAGGAAAATTTCTAAATTTTATAATTGTATTATTAATTTGAAAAATACAAAAGATAAGGAAATTACCTATACATTTCTGTTAAACAAAAAAAATAATATTAGATTAGGAAACTTTCTAATTTAAAATTATAGATAAAAAAATTATGTATAAACTTTAATTAAATAAAAAATTAACTTAATATTAGATTATGAAACTTTTTAGTTTAAAATATAAGATAAAATATATATATTTAAATTTCTAATAACAAAATATTAACTTAATCCACATAGGATTAAAATTTTTAAAACTGTCAATAGTATTATTCCACATCAATATTATAAATTAAAGAAAATTTCTAATTCTTATAATTTTATTATTAATAGAAAAATACATAAGATAAGAAAATATCTATAATTTTTATTAAACAAATTAAGGAAAAGTTATAAATCTTATAATTTTACTGTTAATACAAAGAAATTATCTATTAATTTTTATTAAACAAATTAAGGAAAATTTCTAAATCTTATAATTTTATTGTTAATAGAAAAATACATAAGATAAGGAAATTATCTATAAATTTTTATTAAAAAAATTAAGGAAAATTCCTAAATCTTATAATTTTATTGTTAATAGAAAAATATATAAGATAAGGAAATTATTTATAAATTTTTATTTAACAAATTAAGGAAAATTCCTAAATCTTATAATTTTATTGTTAATAGAAAAATA
>OVBI01001321.1:2665-36829 GCA_900406495.1 Sisymbrium altissimum | reverse complement strand
CATCAATATAAGTCTATCAAAATAAGTCTATCGTCGAAAAAAAAGTCTACAGATCTATTATNCGTCCAAAAAAAAGTCTACAGATCTATTAATAAATCTATCGACTGAAAAATAAGTCTACCGACTAGAAATAAGTATACCAACTCTAAATAAGTATACCATCAAAGAATTGATAGACTTATTTTGGAATTTGTAGACTTATTTAGGAACGGGTAGACTTATGTTTTTTTCCAGAATTTTTGTTGCCTACGTGGCATAATTCATTAATGGCATTTTCGATATTACGTTTTTTGTTTATACATGAAATAAGGGTAAAATAGGTACAAAATGTTATTTTAGCAATTTTAAAAGATATGCATTAGTCTAGTAACTTTCCAACATTTTGACATCATTCTAGCAATTCTCCTTTTTAGAAATAGGTTCCTCTCATTCATTTGATAAGTGGCATTTAGTTGCAGCCCATAATTTGTTTGGATTCATTATTTAATTATGTTTGCATTTTAAAAATTGTTTCCTTTGTTGGTCTTTTTACGTTAGGAAACCCCATAATTTTAGTCTTGTCCCATATTAGTTCCTGCATTTGTAAGTTTGAATTCGATTTAATTATCTTGTTGCATTTTTTACACGGCAGTTCGATTTCATACATGTTTATTACATTCATGTCATATTATTGATTTGTTTAGTCCAGTTATTGAGTTCCATTTCATACATGTTGGTTATGAGTATCGTTTGTTTTCTTCAGGTTTTCTTTAAGATTAGTGTTGTGAAAGTTTATGTCTATCTAATCTGGATTTGGAAGAACCAAATAAAAAAAAAGAGAAATCTGGTTATATGAGATAGATTGTTTTTCTAATTGTTCCATTAAGATTTATGTGTTTTAAATTGGGGAATTATGATTAAGATTAAGAAAAATCCTATTTTAAACCTTAAAAACTAGATAATCATAATTTACCATATTGTTTATTTTATTTATTATTTATTTTAATAAATATTATTATTTATTTTAAGAAAGCAAAAAAAAAGGGTTATTAAATCAAATCATACTGTTGAAGCTCATTGGCCCAATGGTCAAGGGTTTAAAGGCTTCTACACCAAGTGAGAGGTACGATTCTCAAGCTAGGTAAAGGAAGGTCCAGATGCAAGCCCTCCATTGTGATCTCATGCGTTGCGGGAGAACTGTCCATTGTAGGTCTGGTACAGGTGGGAACCGTTTGTAGATCCGAGGTGCCGTGTTGTGGGCGAGCTACCTCGTGGAGTCATTGTTCGTGAAACTGTTCATCGTAATCGTAAATTCAGTGGCGGACGCAGAGAGTAACCAACGGTGGCACGTGCCCCGTCTAATTTCTCTATTTCTCTTAGTATTAATCTAAATTCTCCATGTCAGAAATAAAAAATAGTGAGTGTGCCCCCAGTTAGCTTGAAATTTAAACTTGGAATATCAAGTTTCGCTAATATTTTATGAGCACTGGATTATATACTTCATCTTCCAACTCGATCCATCTAAAACCAATAAACCATTGAACCAAATTGGGTTTTACAGTTTTCTGTTAAAGAAAACTTTGATGTCTGCAGAATTTGACTTAAAATATATCAAATTTTTGTTGTTTTATGTCTTCATCTTCTTAAACCATTCATTCCTTGTTCTCTGTAGTCTGCTGTTTTTTTTTGGGATTTCTCACTTCTTTCTTGAATGTTATTGGTTGAATCAGGATCGGGCAAGGACGGAAAACGTGTAGGGAAGCTATAATGCAGTATCAAAGCTTAATTGAAGGCAAGGTAATACTCCCTCGTTGCTGTAATTTCCAAAATATGCTGTTTAATCTTCACAAATGATATTGAAGAAGATTCAAACTGGGACTCTTGTTGAGTTTTTGCTTTGCAATGTTAGGATTCGATTCCTTTGTATGAAGACTTTCTTTAGCAAAACTGTTTTTAGTATGTGGTAGGGTAGAATTTTGTTTGAAGCTGAGTCTTGTTGTAAGTGTTCTTTAATTCTCTCTATTAACTATAACTAAATGTTCTCGAGGTCATTGTTGTTGATATAGTTTGGTTTATGTTCCTTTCTAGTTAAACCTCCAAATGTTAGCTTTTCATGTTACTTAATTGATGTGTGGTTTACTTTATGTTGTTAATTACTTGTTATGATTATAAGTAAGAACTAATAATGTTTCCTAGTAAGTGTATTTGCTTTGGAAAACACTTAGAAGTAATAACGTTTTAGAGGCAATAGACTGGTGAAAGTGTTAAGTAAATTTTTTCTAGTAGTTTCTTTTGCTCAGGTTATATGATAAGCAAATGGTGAAAGAGTTTGTACAAAGTGCTTCGTTTCAGAAGCAGGGATGGATGGAGTTGGGCAAACACTATGGTATGGGAGGACTTCTTGTGTGAGATCTCGATCATTGCTCTTGTGAATCTTCTTGTTTCCTTTTTATTTGAGTTATAGACTCTTTGTTTAATAATCTTATTTATTATAATTATTATAAAATTATTAATTAAAACAAAATTTTTTTTGTTTTATATTTTGTTTTTTGAATAGCTACGGAATATTTGTAGATTTGTGTAAAGCTAATACCCCACAAATTGTTTAGAGAGGATTGTAACAAATTGTTAGTATTTACAGTTTTACACGTAATAAAGTTATTATAAAATTTGTTACTGTAAAACTGTTGCAATTTTGTGGCAAATTTTTACAATTTTATGGCAAATTGTTACAATTTTGTGGCAAATTGTTACAATTTTGTGGCAAATTGTTACAATTTTGTTTGTAAAATAAATTTTATTCGGATTACGACAAACAGCAAATTTGCGACACACACATAGAGACAGACTATTTTTATAGCAATCTTGTAGCAAATTTGATTTGTTACAAATTCTAGTACATAGTTATTAACCATTATGTGGCTATGTTGGATGATTCTTGTAGTGTTCATGCCATTGCTTGTTGTGTGATATCTAGAGGAGCCTTACACATCCTGTATCCAATTAAAGGAAAGAGTTGACCTTCTGATGAGTAGCTCAATTGGTAGTTAACAGCTTTTGGAGACAATCTACTATTTTATGATCTGGATTGAAGTGAGACCTTACACGGAAACAAAATCCAGCATCGCATAATATATCCATACTTGGAGAACTTCAATAAACTTGTCGATGGTATAGCTCTTAATCAGATCTTTTTCTTTCACAGACTAGATTAAGTTCTTGAAAGTTACTCTTCTCCACGGGTACCTCTCAAATTCATCTAAATCCATCACTAGCCTAGCCATGTTTGCCCGAGTGGGTAAGTTACTTTTACGGGCTTCTATAAAATCAGCATAGATAGCTAGATATCCCAGCCTAATCCGATATTCCTGAGGCCATGTGGACGCAAGGCTACATACAAGGGTAAGTTCGTCAATACTCGGTCCAATGTCAATATGCACTCCAAGCTTCTCCAAAAATTCTGTAAGCTCCTCAGTAACCTTAACTTCTGGCTGCTCCAAATCTTCTACGTATTGACAATTGAGACCAGTGAGATATTCAAACTCCAACAATGAAAATCTCAATGGGTTTACACCAACGAGACTCCATATCTCGTAATTCTTGTTGCAAGATATCTGAAAACTGAGCATAAATGCACCAACTGAGACGCCCCACCGAAATCAACTTTGTAGAACTTTAAAAAAAACCCCAACTTCGATTCACTGAGCTCTGCTCACTCATCCTCACGCAGTAGCTCCGACAATGCACTAAACAACTTTTTATTATTGCTGTAGTAACCGATGCTTTTAAGCAGTAAGGGTTCATCACCCTCTGTGAAAAAACGTCGGAGAAAGACAGGCTTCTCCATTCTGCAAACCGGAAAAAAATGCATAACAGAATCATAAATCGAAGTCTATTCTATAAGTCTATTATATAAGTCTACTAAATAAGTATAGTATAGAAGTCTCCTATAGGAGTCTCCTATTATAGTCTACTTTAAATTTTTATTATAGAAGTCAATAATCGAAGTCTCCTGTCATAGCCTACAGTCTTCTTTCACACTCTATTTACGGTGGTTGTTTCGACTTATACTTTCAAAATCTGTACTTCCGAAAGAGGAGTTAATGAGCAGAGAAAGGAAATTACCAGCGATAGAGCTATTGGTAAAGGTGCAGATGAGATCTACAATCCAAATTCAACAATCACCAGCGTGAAACAGCAAACATGAGCGCCAAACCATACATCAAAACCATCAAATAATTTGAGGTCGAAATAGATAGATAAATAGGAGAAGAGGGCATGAATAGAAACTACTGTACAGACATAATAGATTACCAGGTAGTAACAGTATCGGAGATGTAGAAATATGGCGGCGGCGAAAGAGAAACGACGACGACGGTGAAATCGAGAGGAATTTTTTTTTCTTTTAACCCGCACAATAAATGTAAAAATGTAAAATATAGTTTCTTTTACCCAAATTATCTCGGTTTACTTATCGGAAGTTCAATTGGTTCAATTGGTTCAATTTCGGTTAGGGTTTACTTTATAAATTCCTGGTTATTTAGCTATTACAGTTTCCGCCTATGGTCAATTAGGTTTAATTTGAATTTCAGATTTCAACGTGAAGTCTACTAAGTATTCAACTTTTTAATAAATTCCCGCCTATTTAGCTATTCCGGTTCTCGCCTACAGTCCATTAAGGTTAATTTAAATTTCAGACTTCAGGTGAAGTCTACTCAATCTTCATACCTATTTATTACATTCCCGCATATTTAGCTTTCCAGTTCCCGCCTATAGACAATTAGAGTTAATTTGAATTTCAGACTTCAGGTGAAGTCTACTCATTCTTTGTACCTTTTCAATACATTACATTCCCGCCTATAGAAAATTAGGGTTAATTTTAATTTCAGACTTCAGATGAAGTCTATTCATTCTTCTTACCTTTTCAATACATTACATTCCCGCTTATAGACAATTTTGGTTAATTTGAATTTCAGACTTCAGGTGAAATCTACTAGTTCTTCACACTTTATTCCCGTATAAAGTCAAGTCAATTTGGGTTAGAGTTAGCAACATTAATTAATCATATGTCACAAAACAAAAATACTAATGATATGATTATATCATCATTCTTCTAGCGACATTACATGGTCACAGATAAACAGTCATTAATCATAAATATTAAAAAAGTCATTAATTATACATATTAATCGCATTATAAACTACGATCTCCTCAAGCAAAGACAAAAGAAAAGATAATGATAAACCCTATGAGGATTGATACAAGTCTTCCAAGGAATATGCACTCTAAGTTGGTAAGTTAGATAATCTTTGTTGAATAAGACGGTGGAAATGAATGGTCGCACAAAAGCTGCGGAAGACTTCTGATATTCCCACTCCTTTGGCCAAGGATATGACACACCAAGACACCAAAATGAGGATTTGATCAATGAATATTACACACCATGACCGGAGAAAAAAATGAGATAACATCTCAAAAGGTTCCAAAAATAACAAAAAGGCTTATTATTCAAAATGGGATTAGATCAGTATTTATAGATAATACTTGTAAAAAATTCTAGAAAAATAAAATTAATAAGGTAAAGACCAAGACTAAATTAAATAAATGAAGTTGAACAACTCTTGGCCTCCAAAAGACTCTTGAACTCCAACTTTCGTCACTTTTCTTATGCAGAAAATTAAGTGATTTATTTGGACTCTTTTTGGACTTGTAATAGCTTCAAAATGGGCTGGACTTGATATATAACATCATGGATAGATTTCTGAGTGCTCATCATGTCCAAAACTTCATAAATAACCCCATAATCATCATCTTTGAATGCTGAAGATGCCACTTTGCTTTTAATCCATTAGAGTTGAATCATGCCTCTTCTTATGATTTCCATGATTGTATCAAGGATGAGGCCTAAGCGAAATGCACCGCCGACAATTACTTTCTTAAGCTCGACATCTCCGTATCGCTTCGCCTGAATGAGCTTCTTTAGTTGGGAAATATCTGCCTGAACACGAGGTATATCATCACTATTTTCACCAACAGCCACCTGGTTTCAATGGAACTTCTTCGATCTTGGAATTCCTCTATCGTAGCCTCATCCCACCACTTGAATATGTGCTGTCTACTGTCTTATATACACACATTACACAACGTACCATCATTTAAATCATAAACAAAGAACACAAGGACGGTCTCTTACCTTGTAGTTCGTGCATCCATAAAAAATCCTATTAGGATTATGTTCCAAAGTCGATACTTTCACAAAAGGTACCAAACCGCATATACATCGGTCAGGAATTCTGATTTTTCCTCCTCCACGAAGTGGATTGGAATTCAATTATGGTATTCCATCACTCCATAAACACCTCGAACTACTCGACGGTTGACTGTAGCTTTACCACCCCATCCCTGTGTAAACATAACAAGAATAATGTGAGAAGAGACGAAGAGCTAAACAAAAGACAGATACAAAGATGAGGATCGAAAAATTACCGGAGCTTTAGATAGATAACGACGTTTTTAGAGAGAGACCGGCGTTTTTAGAGAGAGAGATCACTGTAGTAATTTTGCAAGATTAGGGTTACCTTCAAGATTATATACATGTGTACATAATCTGGTTAGGCTAATTAATCGGTTCTAATTTCTGGTTCGGTTTTGTTGTTAGACTTTCAAACGAAGTTAACCGATAGAAGTCTACTATGATAAACCCTAAACTTCATAATTTATCCTAATAGATATTTACAGGTCTTAATCTGCATATTTCTGTGTAATTTCAATTTATATTGATGTAAATATCTATGTTTTTATCAATTAAATAAAAAAGTTTACAGATTATTTTTTTTATCTATTTTATAATTAAAATTTAAGATGAAATTAGGTAGTAGACTTCCTTTGGTGTCTACTAGATAATAATCAAACGAAATTATCCAAGAAGACGTCGTTTGAAATCTACTACCATAAACCCTAAATTTCATAATTTATCCTAATTGACCTTTGCAGATCGTAATCTGCATATTTCTGTGTAATTTCAATTTATATAGATGTAAATACCTATGATTTTACTAACGAAACCAAAAACGTTTACAGATTTTTATTTTTATTATTTTATAATTAAAATTTAAGATGGAATTAGAGAGTAAACTTCTTTTGGTGTCTACTAGGTAGACGTCAAACGAAGTTAACCAAGAAGGCTTCGGTAGGAGACTTCACAGGGTTATTGCTATCACTTCCGGTTTTGCTTTTTGTTTGTTCGCAAGGATGTCAACTGTAATTTTCCTATCATTAGGGTCTACTTTTGCTTAGTATTCAATATGGGGACTATATTTTGAATATACCTCGAAAAAGGGTCAAAACTAGCAAATTCCTATATTTTAACTATGTTAGAACATATACAAAAGTTAGGTTACATCAAAATATAGTGTAACCAGGTCAGAACATAGATAAATCTTTAGAATACGTAATTTAACGTAAGATGGAATATAGACTAAATATTAGGATATAACCAAATGTGATCTAAGACACGATAGATCATAAAAGAAATGTTAGAACATGTGTTTTAGATTAGATAGAATGAAGAGTAAATCACAGAATACAAATTTTACCCTCAATATATTCTACAATGCATGTTCTAGGTAATTTTGAAAATAGTTTTGAAAAGTATTTTTTTTCCAAAATATGGATGATAATAAATTTTTTGTTTTGTATTTCAATTTTCAGTTTTTTGTATTTTATTAACATTTCAAAATATTTTTATAATTTTTTTGAAATGTAATTAAGGGGAAAAAAGTAGAATTTGCAAAAAGTTACATAAATCCTAGTGGTCGAATTAAAAAAGGAATCTATATCATATTTTTAAATTTCCCTAAAAAAAATGGGTGAGACATGAGACTGATTTTTCCACTTACATCTGGTTATGTATTTATTTTATTTTTACCAAAATTAAGATTCTAACCTAATTTTAATGTTGAAATAAATTGAAATGATTTGTAGAATCAGAGATACAAATAATGACAAAATGTTGATGATTGACTGAAACTAAAATTACGGGGAAATTCTATTTTAAAACTGTAAAGATCTAACCATTTCTTCAATTTTTTTAAGAAGTATTATATGAGTGTTTTACACTTTGGGTGATTTTTTGAGTTTCATTTACAATTTAAGTGAATTTGATGTTTTAGAGGACTTATATGATGTGCAATGTCATTTTTGTACCAAAAATGTTTTTTTTGCTTTTTTCAACGTTACTTTTGCTTTTTTTATCTCACTTTATTTTTGTTATTTTTAATTATAATTTACTTTAGTATATTTCCTCATATATTGATTTGATTATTTTCTATCTTTTATGAAAAAAGTATTTTTTATTTTATAATTACAATCATAGTTTTTTCTCCATATTTTCATATCCACTTTCATATATTTTATATATTTATAAATAAAAATTTGTGGACATGAATATAATATCATTTTATTTACTTTCCACTTATATACTTATCCATACAAATTTATTTAAAATTTATGAATTGAAAATATCATATCTTATCCATTAGAACATATCCATAATTGGATAAACTTTTTTTTTGTGGAGATAATATATACAGACGTTTCCGTGTGGATATTAACACATTCTAGAATAATCATCATTCACAACGCTATTTAGTAATTTCGTAGACACATAATCGTGGACAGCCATCTATAAACTATATAAACACATAGCAATGTAGATGTGGACATACCATCGTCCAGGAAGGAGTGTTATAATGAATTCGACACATGATGTATGGACAACATATAGTGGATACGAACCTGTTAATACACAAAACAAAAATATCATGTCTATGTCATTATGTTCTCGATCTGGTACCAAACATTCCAGAATAATCATCATTTCCAATGCTATTTAGCAGATTCATAGACACATAATCATGGACAGCCATCTACGAACTATAAAAGCACATAACAACGTAGATGTAGACATGCCTCCATGTCCATGAAGAAATGTTATAGTGAATGCGATACAAAATGTGGATAAGATATAGTGGACACGAACTCAATGACACAGAAAACAGAATCATCATGTCTGTGTCATCATATTCTTGATCTAGTATCTACGTCATCGTGTTTAGGATCTGGTATGTAAGGTAACATGTTGTGTCCACTATATCTTATCCACATCCTGTATTTTCGTCACATGATGTGGACGAAGACACAATGTACACATTGTCGTCGTCGAAAATCTTTAGGCACGTCATTGTAAATCATTTTCTTCTAGGCGTTGTAACCTTCTGGAAATTCACCATATTTCAGCCCAAACTATTTAACAAGAACTTAAGTGTATATCCACCAAATAGTATTCACAAGAAATACTTCATCTTCGTGACCATATGAACATTTTTAATGGATAATATATATTATTTTTAATTCATATTTTTAAAATTAACTTGTATGGATAAGTATATATGGACAAGATTAAGACTAATCTTATATTCATGTTCACAAATTTTTATTTATAAAATCTAAAATATATTAAAGTGGATATCAAAATGTAGAGAAAAAACTATAATTTGTTATTATAAGATAGAGAAATGATTTTTATTTCTTAAAAAATATAAAATAATCAAAGGAATATAGGATGATAGATAATAAAGTAGATGATTAGAAACAAATGAAAGGCTGAGATTAAAAGAATGTTTTTCTACAAAAAAATAAGAGAATTAAAAGAAAAGAAGGAAAAAAAAAGGAATTTAATGTGAAAGAAGACAAAACTAAGTCACTGCAATTAGGGCCCTTATTGTTTAAATGTATTTTAGTTTTTTGGCTTTTGGTTTTTAGTTTTTGGTTTTTGGTTTTTAACTTTTGGTTTTTGATTTTGCAGTAGATTTTAAATTTTCAAAAGCGTGAATGGTGAATTATTTATTTTTTGGCTTTTGGCTATATAAATATATAAATAAATATATATACATATGTTTTAAGGTTTTACATTTATTATAAGTTTTAATTTTTAAAGTTAAAATTGATTAAAAATATATAAATATATTGATCCGTAAAATTATTTTTATAATAATAAATTTTTTTACAAAATTTATCAATAAAAGTACACTTACATTTATTTAACAAAAAAAATTTATAAAGAAAAAATGACCTATTAGTTTTTAAAAATTAAAAATTGATATTAAAAATAATAATAATCATCACTAAAAACCCCATATATTTATTTATTTTATAAAATACTATAGAATAAGAACACATACTTATTTCATAACAATATTTAAAAAATAAAAATAGACATAAATAAAAATTATCGTTGATTCCACAAAGAAGCAGAAATTGCATCTGAGTCCCTTCCATATATTGCATTTGAGTGTTATTATGTTCTTCGTCTTCATCTGAATCAGAGTCTTCACTAGCTACATCACTAATTATATGGTCTGAATCATAATATCTCGTAACTTTGATAACCTGATAAAATTGTGTAGCGTCATTGTTGCTGCAATAACTCTACGCTGAACATGTATGTTGTACCTTGGCTTCTCCCTTCAAACTCCCCATTTTCCCTTCCACACACCAAAAGTACGTTCAATAATAGATCGTAGTGAAGAATGTGGTTTGTTAAACATTTCTTTTTGACTACTGGGTGGACTAACTCCATCATATTGGCTAGGATGATATATTTCCCCTCGATATAGAGTAAGAAATCCAGGTCGAGGGAGATAACTAGAATCTCTCAAATAATATTTTCCAAAAGGTGCAGTCGGAAATTGATGAGATCCTTCTATTGCTAGTGCTAGAACCTTTGCATCATGAGCTGATCCCGGAATACCAATGTATGCATATGTAAACAACATGTTCATATTGCATACAGCTAAAATATTCATACTCGTGTCACTTTTTCTATTCCAATATTTCTCAGAATCTTTTCCCGCAATAGTGACAGGAACATGTGTTCCATCAATTACACCAATAAATCTTTTAAAATAAGGCCAAAAGTTTTTGTTGGATTGTAACCTTGGATAGGGTTGCGTGAACTCATCTGGACCAGGTTTTAGTAAGTGAATCGCCATTCTTTCGAGAGCATTCAACACTTCATGGAATTTTCTGCTTATGGTTTCCTGCGAATGACCAAATATTTTTCCAACATAGCTTTGAATTGCATTTTGAGCACATATATTAACAAAGATTGCTATGCTTTCTTGGATGCTAACATTATCAGTCTCTTTCAACTGATAATCCTCCTTAAGCTTTTCACATAATTGAATGTAAACTGGTGGATACATCCTAATTATGTTATAGCATTCTTCTTCGTGCTCATGAATTAGTCCATATACATATCTTCGAAACTAACCAATTTCCTCATGAAGTGGTGAAAGAAGAGTGATGTTGGACCATGAAAGCAAAACCAACGGATGTTAAGTATCAATTTGATTACTAGAAGTTTTTTGCTCGAGTAATTTTGTTACTGAAAAGTAGTAATGAAATTAAAGAAAGTAAAGGAATATTTGAACCGTTGGATTAGAGAAAGTAATAAAATTTCGTCGACCATTTTTAAGAAAGGGATTAGGTGAAAAACTAAGAGATTGATTTTTTTTTTTTTTGTGGTTTTTAAAACAGTTTTTTGTTTTTATTTTTCCAAAAACCACTTTTTTATACAATCAATATTTTTATGAAAGAGATTCCCTAATCTTTAGGGAAACCAGATTTTTTTTTAAACTAACATTTCCACATAAAAACCAAAATCCATCTTTTCTTAGGTTTGCTGTTGATTTTCGTTTTTTATTTTTTTATTAATTACAAATGTTGCACTTTTTGGATATTAATATGGAAAAAGATTAAAATCCATATCTACCTCAAATTACTAAAGATTATTAATTTATTTAGCATCTAAAACTTATATAAAATTTAGAAATAAAACTCATAACAAGAAATTGTTTCCTAAAATTATCAATAAATTTATATTAAATTTTTAAAAGTTACCTATTAAAAAAAGGGAAATTACACGATAGAACGTGTTTTGACCATCTAATATGCTAGACTACCCTATATCCAAAACCTTAGAATAAACTAACATTTTACTCCTTGGATTTTACTTTTTACACTCTTCTCTTTCTTCGTAATGGAGAATGAATGCTATGATTTTTTCTGACACAAAATCTTTCTTTCAAAGACTAGCCTGATCAAAATTTTCTTTTCTCAGTCTTAACTATTCTATTTCTTTTTCCTCTTCACTTTTCGATGTTTTCTCCATCTTCCATAAACTCGTCGTCTCTCTATCGAAGTTCACCGTTCTTCTTTTTTTTCTCTCCCTCTTCCATAACCGTCAAACGTGTCGTCTTCACTTCCGCCTGTTCCGGCAACTTCTTTACAGTCGATTTTGCTCCGGCCATTTTCAATTTATTTTTATAACCGCGCTTCCATCTTATCATCCACAAGTAATTACTCCTCTCAATTCTCGTTTTTTAATCACATTTGTAGACCTTTTATGCTCACGCTTTATTGTTAATTTTTAATTTCAGTCTGTTTCGATACAATCTAGACTTTACAATTGCAGAAATCTATGTCTATCATTTTAGGATTTCATCACTTTGGTTTTGAACATTTAGGTTTGTATATGAGTGATATGTTTTTTTCTCCTACTTATCATCCAATTACCATCTCTAATTGAATTGTTTTTAGTTAGAGCACATTTCGAATAAAACCGTTGTAAAATAACATTTGCCCAGATTAAAGTTTATTAATTCTTCCCCCATTAACAATACTAAATTTATTCTATTTCTATACTATTTGTGTTAATCTGTCATTATTTACGTTTATTTCCATGAAATTTTTCTCACTTATTATGTTTTATGTCCCAATCACAGTTAAATGAGTTCTTGTCGTCTTCCATCTCTTTTATTTCCATTGGATATCTCTACATAGATTAAGAACCGTAAAGTTGTCACATACAACAAATTATGCTGGATTGACGGCCTTTCCACTTTCCTTGATCCTCCGGAACTTGATAGATTACGAAATTCGCGTTTGCAAAAGCTCTTTGAGTTGGTTTCAACATACATTATCTCAGGTACTTTCGTTCATTTTGTTCTGTCAAGGATACTGGTGACCAATCAAGTGCACGAAGCCTGGTTCATTTTTTCTTCTACCCCCTGGCGTTTTTCCCTTCGTGAATTTGCAATTGTAACCGGACACAACTGTGGAAAGTTGCCACCAACAACTCCTCAACAAAATTACAAAACCGAGTACTGGGATAAACTCTTTCCAGGTCATAAAACGGTCACTGTTGACTACATCGTTGACTTAATTCAGAGTGGGTCTATATCAGATCCTGAACTTAGGATACGCTATGCCGCCTTGTTGGTTGTTGAGGGCTTTTTATCTCCGAAGAAAGTGTTGAAATGCTAAAAGACATCGATGCTTTTCTACACTACCTGTGGGGAACAATTTGCTTTGACTTGACAATGCAGTGTATTAAGGCAAAAGTCAGTAAATTGTTTGTTAAGGATAGTTTAGCTCTTCAAGGTTTTCTTTTGCCATTGCAATCAGTTGCTTTCGAAGCAGTTCCTGCCATTCGAGGACTTTTACCAGAACTAAGGTTGCCGTTAATTGATCCAGCAACCTGGAAAGCTATCAAAGAGCAACCGCTGGCATTCACGTTTCAAAAGTAATGGATATTGAAGATGATCCGAAGGTAAGTACATCGTACATTATTTATGTCAATGTTTCATTTTCATATTACTTATATATTATTTCTATTTATAATAGGTTCAAGTTATTTCTATGATTCACGGTGAAATTCCTGGGGGGTTTGATTCTGATATTTGGTCGTGTAAAGTCGATGACGGCGATCAAGTTGCTTACATGATGGAGTTACTTCAAGAAAACATCGAATTTGAATATGACGTGTGGGTTTATTCAACTTCCAAAAAATGAATATACTCCAAGATTTCTAAAGAAAACAAATCGAAGTAGAAAGTTCCAGAGCCTGTCCCAAGAAGAACAGAAAGTCGTAAGCGGAAACATCACAGTTCTGATAATGATTTCATGTCTAATTATGATGATAACTCTGATACAATACCCCTCCCATCTCCCACTATTTTCACCACACATGATTTACAGTACATTGCCCAGCTTATGTCCAAAGACATTAAGCGAGACATCAGCTTATATGTTGCTGACTTAGAACCTCGGTGGGAGACAAGATACAAAGAAATATTTTAACAACTCAAGAAATGGTTTGAACGACTCGAGAAACGGTTCGCTGAAACCAGTGCCGCCAGAAGTACCCAATCTCGTCAAACAAATGAAGACGCTGTTTCACGTTCTAGGCAGAAGCGGACTGAAACCCTTAACAGTATTCCTTCTACTCACCCTTCCATTGATAAACGAGTCACGCGCAGCTCATCTCTTGCAAACAAAACTGCAACAAAGACGCAGCTCCCTCTTAAGTCTAAAACGCAAGGACGCCGTCGACTGGTATGTTTTCTTTTATTTCTTCACTTCTAAGAACTGTTTCTAATATACATGCTTCTTTTAATAGAAAACTAAGGGTCATAGTAAGAAACGTGCTCATGCTGGCGTGTCCGAGGGATGTTGTGATAAAAGTAAAGATGATGGCGACTTCATGACCACTTCTCACCCCCAACAAGTTAGTTCACCTTCATTTTCTTCTTTTTGGTAACTCACATATAGAATGTGATAACTGAATTTTCATTATTAATTTGTTAGTCTGATCATCAAAAGCCACCTAATTCAGTTGTGGATGACGAAAATATAAACACCAATTCATCTGCAGATCATGTGCTCATCTCTTTCATTCTTTTTGTTGGTCAATTTATGTTCTCTGCAATTTCACTTATAGGTTAATATCCTATTATCCATAGTATTACATGTTTATTTATGTATATTTTTAACTATTTATAAGAATAAAATCAATGTAGTTTTAATTTAACATTACTTACTATATTGCATATTTCATAATTATAGATTTCAGAAGATCCAAGAGGCTGTAATCAATGGTGTTATTGGAAATCTTACTGATTCTGGTTTACCTAAAGTGAGTAATACTTTAGTAATTTTGTTTATTATTAGTATTGTGTTAATGATATCTTTTTAAAGGTGATGGTTTGGAGACTGAAATTGGGGGTCCTTCAAGTGAGTCAGAACCGAACCATACTCTTCGTCTTTCTCATTATGAAATGCACCATGAAGCTTTAGAAGTAAAATTCCTGATTCTAAGTTTCTACTCCCCTTCTCTCATCTACATTCGTGATCTTAGTTTCTATTTCTATTACATTATGTTAATTCTTTAACTGTTTTCTTCAATATTGAGTAGATTTCTCTTTTGGAGAATTTTGCTGCTACACAATCTCCCTCTTCCAATCCTACTCCTCACACTGGTGAAGTAGAGTCTGAATTAAATGTATATGGCATACAAATATATTTATACAGTTAACCTTTCCTAAAACACACATATCAACTAACTTGTTTCCTATATTTCTTATTTCTTTGACGGTAAGGCTTTGCAAACTTCTGAGTCGTAACTGGTGCCCACTGGTGACAATGCTTCTCCTCCTAATTTGGTAACATTAAAGAAATAAGTTCAATTAAAATATTTTCTCTAAAACTAACAGCCTATTTCTCTTGGTAAGTTACTTCATTCGACTAACTAACTGTAATACTGAATTCGGGTTGTTGGTGATTCGGAAATAACGTTAACAGCTTCAAAGGAATCTGACCAAACAAACATAATAGATGATAACCCAACGTCTGAAAAAACGCCAGATAATGAAGGTCCAATGATTCCGGCCGCCGATGCAAATGAAAAATCCATAACCTTGCGACCTTCTGCTGACCAAGTAATAATTCATTAATTTCTATTGTTCTCTTTCTCTTTCATTTCAATGTCCGAGTAATTCATATAATATAGCTCGTATGAATTATTGTATATATTAATTATTATCTTATATTTTATATCCTAAATAACATTCATATCTTACATATAATATTTTCTATTTCCAGCAACCGGATCACCAAGAAAAATCTGTTCATCCTTCTATTGGCTCTTCCACATCATTCCATGCTAGACTTAAAATTCTACTATTTTTAGTTATATTTCATAGTTTCTGGTTATATTAGGATTGTTTTTGCAGATATTTACAGTTAAATTTTGGCATTTTGTATGTTGGATGTTGCAGATACATGAAAGATCATTTGTGTCACAATCTCTTTCACATTTGCAACCGTCGAATGCAAATGATATCTTTCCTGAACCGTCCTTTGATCTTGGTTTATCTCAAAGACAGAAAGTATAGAGGATGATGGTCCCAAAAAAACTGTTATCCTACATGATGTTGATATAAACTTGGGAGATGATTCCATTCGATCGCATGTTGTCACCATAACATGTAAAGTCAGTTCGCCTTACAAGTCTCTCATACCAGTTACTAGCGTAGCTGGTCCAGTCCCCAATACTGTCATTTTAAATCCTAATGAGCCACTTGAACTTCATAAGATACAAAAGTTGATCTGTATACTGCAAAAACACAAGTAAATAACTTCAACAATTATTATATCTGAATTTTACTATATTATTTATGTTTATAATCACATTTTCTTAAAACATATTCAGTGTTCTCAGCGTCGGTCTTGGTTTGGTATTTAACCACCAAAGTTTCCTCAAGATTTTAGAAGGAATCTCTGTTTTGCAGTATATCGGTTATTGATCTGTATACTGTAAAAACACAAGTAAATAACTTCAACAATTATTACATCTGAATTTTACTATATTATTTATGTTTATAATCACATTTTCTTAAAACATATTCAGTGTTCTCAGCGTCGGTCTTGGTTTTGTATTTAACCACCAAAGTTTCCTCAAGATTTTAGAAGGAACCTCGGTTATTGGTCAGATGGTAAGTATTTTATCATGTATATTGTTTTCAATAAATACTTCATTATTAATTTAAATACTGATAACTATTATTCATGTTGAATACATATTACTAGTTTTATTTCATATTTACTTTCACTGGGAACATTTATGTCATTGCTCTCACTCCTCGTAGGAAATGGCTTGTCTTTCAAAGTTTGTGCGTTCTCGGCGTCAGAATGATCCAGATTCGTCTCATGATTTCATGGACCAAGTCTTTACTTTATCAATATGCAACATCAACACTGCTTTTAAATCAACGGAGGTTAAAAATAAATTTCTGTTCCACAAAACCTTGCTTTCTTTTATCCCAACTGCGAGTACTCATCCTCATAGGAAGGAATGGATGTGAGATATCACCCCTCTCTATTTCCCAATGATGCTTTATGGCCATCACTAGGTTGCTATTCATGTCGATCTCATTCGTTGCATATAGTTGTGTTCGACTCTCAGGATCAGCTTCGCACCCCACCGTTATTTAATCAAGAGATTAAACTATTCCTAAAATTCTTCCCTACCTTATCAAAAGTGGAGGTGTCAACAATATCATGAAAAAAGTCAAGCTCAGTCGCTTCCGTATTCTACGCGTTCCGAGCATTCGAGAATCGTCAAAGCCCGGAGATAGTGGTATCCTCTCATTAATGTTCATGGAATTTTCCGCAGATCAGCGTGAATCCAAAACAATTTTAATCACCGATTCCGACATTCGCCAAGCTCCTTTCAACTACATCCTTGGTACTTAGGAGTCACTAGTAAACCCCATTCCATAGTCGTCATCGACTTATTTTGCTATAACCTTCACCTCTTTACTGAAACAATGTTAATCTCCTTGTCTTATTTTCGATCCATTGTCTCCTTCTGTTATGACTGTATTCTAATGAATTTATTATGTAACTTATGTAATCAGTTCTTACTAAGATATCAGTAATTTCTTGTTTTATTAATGTTATTATATATAACATTTTGTTTTCTCCCAATTTTTATTTTTAACTTTCGTTTACAATTTTTAATAAAAAAAACTTTGGAACAGATGATTTATAGAAATAGGGTGTTGTTGGAGAAATTTCCCCAATTATCATAACAACTACCAGAGATTCTTCACAAGACACGCCACAGCTGGTGCCACATAGCCAGATGTTTCAATGTTTTCCTTGTTTTGAGGTTACCAGCAATCTAATGCTACAACCGTAAATACATGGCACCCCAAAAATATTGCTGTCAACATTGCCTCTCATTTGTTAACTTTTGTTTACAATAGTCAACAATAGTTCTATTAATGTCTCATACAACAACATGAAACAACAAGTCTCTTACAAAAAACATAAAGCTCACTTCAACCAACTGAAAATAAAAGCACATAGAAGAATAACAACTGAAGCCGCCACAATTTTCAACTCTATGATTCTCTTCTCCCCATCTTACTTCTCCAAATTTCCTATTATTCTCATTAGTATCTGTTTAGATTCACTAATCATTCGGTTTCAGATTTAGAGTTTAGGGTTTATGTAAACAAAGAAACGTTGATGTAAAGATATAAAAGTTAATGTCAACATAAAACATCAAATGTTAAAAACTTTTACAAATTAATGTCGATCAACGATTATTATTGAAATATATGGTACTTTATTTCTTTTGGCATAGATTAATATGGGTCTTCTGCTAACTCTTAAAATATTACAATTATATTAACTTTCTCTATTCAAAGGTTAGTAATAAAAAAAATTTTACACATACAAAATAAGATTAAAAAAATCTATATCCAGAAATATAGAGATCTCCAAAACTTTGGAAAGGTTTAAAAAAAAAAAATTTGTAATGAATAGGTTTTATACGGTATAATGTACCCTAATTAACTTGCGTTCACCATTCTATAATTAGGATTATAAGTTTATACTTTATGATTTAGGATTAAGACTTAATATTTCCATTTAACAAATAAATATTTATATTGACATATAAATGTTATCAAAACTTTTGAAAGTTTCAAAAATTTATTTATTGTACTGAGTATGTTTTATAAGATAAAATTTATATTTTCTTTTCGAAATATTGTACACTAATTGGTTTGGGTTCTCTAATGTTTGATGTGGAGTTTAACATTTACGGTTTAGGGTATAGATTTTTGTTATTTCAAAATATTGTATACCAAATGGTTTGGGTTCACTACTCATTAGTTAGGGTTCAGTGTATTTATTTTTGTTATTTAAAAATACTATATACCAAATGGTTTGAGTTTAGTAATCGTTAGTTAGGGTATAGGGTTTAAATTTTCATATTTTTTTAATTACTGTAGACAATTGGTTTGGGTTCAATAATCGTTTGCTAGGGTATAGGGTATAGATTTTTTTTTCCTTGAAATACTGTATAGTATTTCATTTGGGTTCACTTATCTTTAGTTAGGGTTTAGAGTATAGATTTATGTTTTCTCGAATTACTGTATACTAATTCGTTTGGGTTCACTAATCTTTATTTAGGGTATAGGGTATAGATTTATGTTTTCTCGAAACACTGTATACTAATTCGTTTGGGTTCACAAATCCTTAGTTAGGGTTTAGGATATAGATATTTGTTTTTTTTCGAAATACTGTACACCAAAAGGTTTGGGTTTTACTAATCCTTCATTAGGGTTTACGGTATAGGTTTATGTTTTCTCGAAATAGTGTATACTAATCTGTTGGATTCACTAATCCTTAGTTAGGGTTCAGGGTATAGATTTATGTCGATCTCATTCGTTAGCATATAGTTGTGTTTGACTCTCAGGATCAGTTTCGCACCCCACTGTTATTTAATCAAAAGAGATTAAACTATTCCTAAAATTCTTCCCTACCTTATCAAAAGTGGAGGTGTCAACAATATCATGAAAAAATTCAAGCTCATTCCTTCCGTATTCTACGCGTTCCGAGCATTCGACAATCGTCAAAGCCCGGAGATAGTGGTATCCTCTCATTAATGTTCATGAAATTTTCCCCAGATTAGCGTGAATCCAAAACAATTTTAATCACCGATTCCGACATTCGCCAAGCTCCTTTCAACTACATCCTTGGTACTTATGAGTCACTAGTAAATCCCATTCCATAGTCGCCATAGACTTATTTTGCTATAACCTTCACCTCTTTACTGAAACAATGTTTATATCCTTGTCTTATTTTCGATCCATTGTCTCCTTTTGTTATGACTATATTCTAATGAATTTATTATGTAACTTATGTAATCAGTTCTTACTAAGATATCAGTAATTTCTTGTTTTATTTATGTCATTATATATTTTTTTTGCTCCCAACTTTTATTTATAACTTTCGTTTACAATTTTAAATAATTTTTTTTTGGAACAGATGATTTATAGAAATAGGGTGTTGTTGGAGAAATTTCCCCAATTATCATAACAACTACCAGAGATTCTTCACAAGACACGCCACAGCTGGTGCCACATAGCCAGATGTTTCAGCGTTTCCTTGTAACTTGTTTTGAGGTTACCAGCAATCTAATGCTACGACCGTAAATACACGGCACCCCAAAAATATTGCTGTCAACATTGCCTCTCATTTTGTAACTTTTGTTTACAATAGTTAACAATAGTTCTATGAATGTCTCATACAACAACATGAAACAAAAAGTCTCTTACAAGAAACATAAAGCTCACTTCAACCAACTGATAATAAAAGCACAGAGAAGAATAACAACTGAAGCCACCACAATTTTCAACTCCATGATTCTCTTCTCCCCATCTTACTTCTCCAAATTTCCTATTATTCTCATTAGTCTCTGTTTAGATTCACTAATCCTTCGGTTTCAGATTTAGAGTTTAGAGTTTATGTAAACAAAGAAACGTTGATGTAAAGATATAAAAGTTAATGTCAACATAAAACATAAAATGTTAAAACCTTTTACAAATTGACGTCGATCAACGATTATTATTGAAATATATGGCACTTTATTTTGTTTGGCGTAGATTAATATGGGTCTTCTACTAACTCTTAAAATATTACAATTATATTAACTTTCTCTATTCAAAGGTTAGTAATAAAAAACATTTTACACATACAAAATAAGATAAAAAAACTATATCCAGAAATATAGAGATCTCCAAAACTTTGGAAAGGTCTCTTTTAAAAAAAATGGTAATGAATAGGTTTTATAAGGTATAATGTACCCTAATTAACTTGGGTTCACCATTCTACAATTAGGATTTTAAGTTTATATTTTATGATTTAGGACTAAGACTTAATATTTCCATTTAACAAATAAATATTTATATTAACATATAAATGTTATCAAAACTTTTGAAAGTTTTAAAAATTTATTTATTGTACTGAGTATGTTTTATAAGATAAAATTTATATTTTCTTTTCGGAATATTGTACACTAATTGGTTTGGATTCACTAATGTTTGATGTGGAGTTTAACATTTACGGTGTAGGGTATAGATTTTTGTTATTTCAAAATATTGTACACCAAATGGTTTGGGTTTACTACTCATTAGTTAGGGTTCAGTGTATTTATTTTTGTTATTTAAAAATACTATATACCAAATGGTTTGAGATTAATAATCGTTAGTTAGGGTATAGGGTTTAAATTTTCATATTTTTAGAATTATTGTAGACAATTAGTTTGGGTTCAATAATCGTTTGTTAGGGTATAGGGTATAGAATTTTTTTTTTCTTGAAATACTGTATAGTATTTCGTTTGGGTTCACTTATCTTTAGTTAGGGTTTAGGGTATAGATTTATGTTTTCTCGAATTATTGTGTACTAATTCGTTTGGGTTCAGTAATCCTTACATAGGGTTTACAGTATCAATTTATGTTTTCTCGAAGTATTGTACACTAATTCGTTTAGGTTTAGTAATCCTTAGTTCCCCCTTATATTACTTTGGATGTCCTTGCAACTAAGGTTTCATTTAAATTTGGAGCTAATTTGGAGACCACCATTATCGAGTTCTCATACCAGCTGGCTATATGTGGTACAGCTGCTGAGATGGGATCCGTCCCACCACTCATCATCTGTTCAACTGACGAACTATATTTACTCTTTCATTTCTGCAGTGGCGTGAACGATCTCCAATTCTACGTAACTTTTAAAAAAAATTCATCTGATGCCAGTGCAAGTTCCTCAAGGGTTCTTATTCATCTAACACAATCAACTCCTTACTCATCTACAGCCGATGTAGAATATGACTACAATGATTGGCAAGAACTAATACTCAACGACGGTGCCACAAGCGATTCAAAAATTTCAAAACATTCTGATGATGAGATTGATGTTGTTGGATCAGTTTCCCTAGTTATCATAACAACTACCACAGATTCTTCACCAGACTCGCCTCACATGGCGCAAGGTAGCCCGATTTTTCCACATGTTGCTCGTAATCTGTTCGGAGATAACCAGGAATCTACTGCTAGTACTGTTAATAGGTGTCACCCCGTGAATTTTACTGGAAACATTACTACATCATCTGCTCCAAAAATGTCTGGACCACGTTTTTGGATACCATGTCATCTTTTGGAAGTCAGATAGCTGCACATTCGTTGTCATCTGCTGACTTAGTTACTGATGAACCAACAGATGACCAAGAAGTCTCTGAAAGCCTTTTCCATCGTGATGTGCCACCATGCAGCGATGATAGTAGTGATGATGACTCCATCGATTCTGGCGATGATGCTCTTAACGATGTTTTTTTCGAAGGAGATGAGCCTTATGTTGGCAAAGTGTTCAAAAATAAAACGCATTGAAAAATTAAGATGGCGGTACATGCGATTAATTGGAAATTTTATTTCAAGACCGACCGTTTATCGAAAAACCTTCTACGCCTTACATGCAATGGTGCTACATGCCAATGACGGATTCAGGCAACCCGTGTGGACTCCTCCAGAAAATTTCAGATTCGCAAAGCTAACTTCGTCCATACATGCACTTTAGAGGAACATACCATTTACAGCTGAAAAGCTACTAGCGCTGTCATAGGCGAACTTGTAAAATCTAAGTACGGCAGTCTATGCAAAGGGCCATGTCCACGAGAACTCCAAAACCTCCTATTTACCGAATACAATATATACATCAGTTATTGGAAGGCATGGTGTCCACATGAGCTAGCAATGGAAAATGTCAATGGTACTTGAGAAGGGAGTTATTCTCTTCTCCCTTTCTACATTCATTTGCTGAAGTATTTCAATCATGGTACCATTTGCAAAGTTGATACCGAAGCTTTACCTCAAGAACTGCACCGTTTTAAATCGTTGTTTTTTGGATTTGGCGCATCGGTTCCTGGATGGCTTATCTACGTAAAGTGATCATTATCGATGGAATACACATGCTTGGAAATTATCATGGATGCCTCATTACTGCAAGTGGCTAAGATGGTAATCATCAAATTTTCCCTCTCGCTTTTGACATAGTTGATGGGGCAAACGATTTTGCATGGGAATGGTTTTTCATAAACCTGAAAATACCAAATTATGATGATCTGGTTTTCGTTTCTGACTGACACTTATCAACCTACAAAGGGCTTAAAAAGTATATATTTGGCTTATATATTGTTATTAATATTCGTTTTGGTATATTAGTGATATTATTTTAAAATTCATAAATCTAGTTATTGTGGGAACGAGATTTCACACAATGTATTTTCGGAAAGTGAATTTGATATCAAGTATGATCTTGACGCAGCGATTAAGAAGTATAGTACGGGATTAAGGAGCTAAAATGTTCTGATCCCCATATTTTTGGAACTTTGATTCTGCGACTTGATAGTTCATACTATCTTTCTGGGTGACAGAGTGAGTTTTTCTTGGGCTGTCCGCAAGATGGAAGAGGAAACCAAGCTGTTTGCTGAAGGAAAGCTAGATGTTGTCTGTGCGTTTAAGGACTGTCGGTCGGAGCTCAACTGTCTTGCATACGAAGTGAGGATCGGTTTGAGGATACGCTTGGGGTGTTGCCTCATTAAAAACCTTTTACTAAGAAAAACTCTTTGGGAAAAAACATAGTAAAGGAAAAGAATGCAACACATATAAGGATATATAATTGTCTTTCCGAAAAATGTTCAAGTCAAGTTTTTCCAAAAAGATTTTTCCGAAAAACTGTTTAAGTTAAGTTTTTCATAGAATTTTTGCCGAAAAACTGTTTAAGTTAAGTTTTTCCATAGAGGTTCTTCCCAAAATCTGTTCTAGTTAAGTTTTTCGCGGAATATTTTTTCGGAACACTGTTCATTTCCAAACATTTGTAAATGTTTTCTGAAAAACTGTTCATGTTTAAGTTTTTTCGAAAGTTTTCGTAAAAGGTTTTCCGAAAGTTTTCGTAAAAGGTTTTCTGAAGAACTGTTAAGGATAAGTTTTTCGAAAGTTTTTTCGTGCAAAACCAACTCAGGTGCCATGAATACCGAGCTGGCTGCAAGGGATGGGCATTCATGTGCTGAATGCTGACTTTTGACAGCATTTTGTACCGAGCCGGACGGTAGGCAGCATGCTGATCATCCAGCTCGGCCAGTTTTGGCTTGCATGCTCCCTTTTTTTATTCTTTACGTGTTCAGGAAAAACTTAAATGTTTCCGAAACTCTTTTCGAAATACAAGAAACTTATTATTCGTTTAATTATATATATATGTACACATATATATTTTTATATATATATTATTATTATTTTTAATTCTTTATGAAAAACTGTTCACGCTAAATTTTTCAGAAGTGTTTTGCACGAAACCAACCCGATCAACATGTGTACCGAGCTGGCTGTAGGAGTGGGATGCTCATGTCCTGAATGCTGAACTTAGGGAACAAATATGTACCGAGCTGGATGGTAGACAGCATGCTGCCTGTCCAGCTCGGTCAATTTTGGGCTGTAGGCTATTTCCTTTGAAACTCTAAGTGTTTTTCAGAGATTTTCGTAAAAGTTTCTCCGAAAAACTTTTCAAAATAAGTTTTTCGTGATTTTAATAAAGTTTTTCCGGAAAACTGTTTAAGATAAGTTTTTCCGAAATTTTTCGTACGAAACCATCCTGCCCACCAAGTCTACCGAGCTGGCTGTAAGGAAGGAGTATTCATGTGCTGAATGCTGACTTTGGTAAGCTGATTTGTACCGAGCTGGACGGTAGACAGCATGCTACCTGTCCAGCTCGGTCACTTTTGGCTTGTAAGCTCTCTCTTTGAAAACTGTAAGTGTTTCCGGAGATGTTTTGTAAAAGTTTCTTCGAAAGACTGTTCAAGATAAGTTTTTCGGGATTTTAATAAGGTTTTTCCGGAAAACTGTTAAAAATAAGTTTTTCCGAAATTTTTAATAAAGTTTTTCCGGAAAACAGTTCAAGATAAGTTTTTCCGAAATTTTTTGTATGAAACCAACTTGCCCACCAAGTCTCCGAGCTGGCTGTAAGGAAGGAGCATTCATGTGCTGAATGCATACTATGGACAGCATTTTGTACCGAGCTGGACGGTAGGCAGCATGCTGACCGTCCAGCTCGGCTAATTTTGGCTTGTGTGCCTCCCCTCTTTGATTTCTTATTCTTTCGGGAAAAACTTAAGTGTTTCCCGAATTCTTTTTGGAATAAGGAAATTGTTTTTTTCCTCATTTTTTATAACGGGACCCACATTTCTTTCCTATAAGTAGACCTCTACTCCTCCTTACTTCTCATAACTTCTTATTTTTCATTTTCGAGAAAGAGCTCTGCCTTCTCTCTACTTTCTCTCTCTAGGAGTTGTTCTTGTGTTCTTGAGGATCATGGAGTTTCTTGAGAGATTGTTGGCCAATGCGACGAAATCTTTGCTTCCTCCTGCTGCGTCCTTTGGTACCTCCCCTCATGCTGCGGAGCCGATGATCCATGCTCTGACTGAGATGGACATCGATGATACGGAAGGAACTTCGGGTTGCCCCGAGCCACAAGTGACCTTCCCTGATGAGGAAGGGGCTATTGTCGAGGTAGCTGTGGATATTGAGGGGGAAGATGGGAACGTTCCTCCTGCTTAAGTCCAAGCAATGCTTCCCCCACCTCCCCCGATTCGTAGGCAGATTGTATCTGGCTTTGCTGGTGCTTCGAGTGAACTGAATGACGCTTGGAAACCCCGAGGGACGAAGAGGAACACACCCTTTCCTAAGAAGGGCGGTGCTCGTAGCGGTCCTAGCGCGAAGAAGCTGAAAAGTCCAGCTCAATCTGCTCCTTCTTCAGAGAATAAGGGAAAAATCCACAAGGTGACGATTGATAAGTCGAAGAATCTGTTCCGGAGCACAGTGCGTTGCGTGGACCTTGTCTCGAAGATCAAGAATCCTGAAGACCGCCCCATCCGCTTTGAGACTTTGCATGCCCAGAAGGCATACTCTGACTTTGCTCAATGCTCCATGAAGCTAAGTACCTTTTCTGTTGGTTGATGCAATATAGTGCCTTGATTTTTGAATGCTGATTATGTGTTCATTTTCCGCAGCTCCAGTCCTTGTTAAACAAGGAAGTGCATGACTGCGAAGAAGAGATCTACAAGGCACGACGCAAGGAGGTTAATGCCAAACATGAGCAAGTCGTCTCCAGGGAAAGCTGGACGCCGTAACCCTTGAGTATGAGGAGAAGATGATGAAGCTTGGTAAGGAGGTGACCGATGCGAAGGAGGAGGCAAACTCTACTGCTCTTCGTGCGTCTCGTCTTACCAACTCTAATGATGAGCTTTCGGCCCGGGTCAGGGAATTGGAAGACAAGCTTGCTGAGAAGGATGCTGCCTTAAGGGTGAAGAACAAGAGAGCTTGGCGTGATGGGTACAATGTAGCCATGGACAAGAGTCGATCTCGTGAGGACAAGGCGCTGGCCTTAATCGATCGATTGGTAATACTTGTAAAACTAGAGAATAGTTGTACTGATGAAAATTGAAAACCGAATAATATATTTTTTTTTATTTTATAGTTACAAAACCAAAATATTAATTGGCGTTTAAACACCAAAATCAGTTTTATAAATATGTATTAAATAAAAAAATATGAAATTATGTTATATTTATTTGTTATAAAAGAATCTACACAATGTATTCCTAAAAGTTTCAAGGTCACTTTATAAATAATAACTAACTTACGATGAAAAAGTTGCAAAAATCTTGTTTTAGAACATATTAATACATAAAACATTCGGAATAGTATGTTAGTTGACTTAAATCAACTGTAAAACTACAAAAACATATTTTAATGTTATGTAAAACTAATTTAACTGAAAAAATATCCAAAGTAACACTATTTGCAGCTGTAGTATAACTATTTTTTAAGGAAAACTATATGTAAATTTGGCGGCGCACATGTGAGTGAAAAACGGCTCACGTGAGTTTTTGGTGGGTTCCAATATCTAAATTTTTTTTTCTCTTACAATTTTATATAGGTCCCGCCAAGATTTCAAATTTTTCCCAGATAAAAAATATAATCAACGTAGTTTTACTTAGTAATTCGAATTTTCTTCAGATAAAAAATAAAACAAACATTGTTTTCTCTAGTAGTTTATTGTATCTTTCTTATTTTAAAAAATATTTAATAATTAACCTATGTCTGCTGTTAATCTGTGCTTATATATGCTGTTAATCTGTTTAGATCTGCAGGTTTAAGAGTAACGCAAGTATTTAGAAAATATGGGGTCATTTTTTGTATTTTCCCTTGGAGGGGATCTCTTTTGGGATTAATATTTCGAAAAGGATCATTTTTGGGCATTTTTCCGATATAAATTAAAAATTACCGGATGTGAGAAGATTTAAAGAACACTTTCTTATGAAAAAAAAAGAGAGAAGGAAGAAAAAGGAGAGAAGAAAAACATGGTATAAATTAAAAATGACGGGCAAGAACGAAAGAAGAACAATTAAAAGTGACGGACTACGAAACTAAACTGAAGTTTGACCCAACCCTCAAGGGTTTCTATGCGATGATGTTTAAATCAAAAATATTTAATGCATACAAACTAGAATCGAAAGCTTTGAAGAAATACTAAACTATGCTGCATAGAATCAGAAGTGGGTACACAGAACTGGAAGCGTTAGGAAACGAAAAAGTAAGTTTCTAAAAATACTTAGGAAATAAATATGTATTGGACGGATATATATATATATTATATATGAATTGATGACACAAGGGGAAGTGCGAAAGATTGGCTGGAAAAGGAGGGAGGGATGGCGTCTCTTGATGACGTGAAAAAAAAAAAAGAGGAAGGCGAAAGAAATATGGAAAGGAAAAAACATGTTTAAATAAAAAGTGACTGACAAAAACAAGAGAAGGAAATAAGAAATATAAAAAATGACTGACAAGAAAAGAAAATAAAAAAGAGAGGAAAAACATTGGTTGGTATAAATTAAAAGTGACGGGATAAAAACGAAGGAAAAAGAAAAAAGAGAGAAGAACAGATCCGAAAAGAAGAAAAAATAAATAAAAAGAGGAAGGCGACAGAAAAAAAAACATGGTATAAATTAAAAGTGACGGAGAAAAATGAGAAAAGTTAAGAAAAAATATTAAAAATGACGGACAAGAACAAAAGAGGAATAACATTGGTATAAATTAAAAGTAACGGATAAAAACAAGAGATTGTATAAATTAAAAGTGAGACAGATAAGAACGAGAGAAGGAAAAAAAGAGAGGAAAAACATTGGTATAAACTAAAAGTGACAGATAACTCGGATAAGAGAACGAGAGAAGTAATATAGAAAATTTAAAAGTGACGAACAAAAACGAGAAAATGGCGTGTAAAAATGGTGAAAAAAGAAAAGAAAATTACCTATTTTGTTTTTGCAAAGATAAGAAAAATGACCGAATTATCACGGCTTGAACCGTCTGTGATAAGTATCTTGATTGGTCTCAAGTGTTTACATGACGAGAAGAATTACTCTAAGACGAGAAGATATTACTCGCAGCTGAGAAAAATACCAGATTGAGAGGGCCTACTGGGTTTATGGCTAAGATCTTTGGTTTTCGGAAAGCCATGGAGAAAATATGGTAAATATAAATTAATTAAAAATGACTAGATGGAAGAAGATTTAAACAAAACTTTCATATAATAAAAAAAAAGAAGGCGAAAGAAGACGAAAACATTGGTATAAATTAAAAATGTCAGACATGACCTAAAGAAAAAAAATTAAAAGTGACGGATAAGGAACGAGAGAAGGAAATAAGAAAATGAGAGAAGACAAACATGGTATAAATTAAAAGTGACGGCCAAGAACGAGAGAAGAACGTGTAAAACGGGTGAGAAAACATAAAAATGAGAGAGAAAAAACATGGTATTAATTAAAAATGATGGACAATAACGAAAGAAGAAAAATTAAAAGTGATGGACTACGAGAGATGGAAAGAAGAAAAAAAAGAGAGGAAAAATATGGTATAAATTAAAAGTGACGAACAAAAACGAGAAAATGGCGTGTAAAAAGGGTGAAAAAAGAAAAAAAATTACCTCTTTTGTTTTTGCAAAGATAAGAAAAATGATCGAATTATCACGGCTTGATCCGTCTGTGATAAGTATCTTGATTGGTCTCAAGTGTTTACATGATGAGAAGAATTACTCTTGGACGAGAAGATATTACTCGCAGCTGAGAAAAATACCGGATTGAGAGGGCCTACTGGGTTTATGGCTAAGATCTATGGTTTTCAGAAAGCCATGGAGAAAATATGGTAAATATAAATAAATTAAAAATGACTAGATGGAAGAAGATTTAAACAAAACTTTCATATAAGAAAAAAAAAAGAAGGCGAAAGAAGAAGAAAACATTGGTATAAATTAAAAATGACAGACATGACCTAAAAAAGAAAAATTAAAAATGACGGATAAGGAACGAAAGAAGGAAAGAAGAAAAAGAGAGAGGACAAACATGGTATAAATTAAAAGTGACGGCCAAGAACGAGAGAAGAACGTGTAAAACGGGTGAAAAAGAATAAAAATGAGAGAGAAAAAACATGGTATTAATTAAAAATGACGGACAATAACGAAAGAAGAAAAATTAAAAGTGATGGACTACGAGAGAAAGAAAAAAAAAAGAGAGAAAAAACATGGTATAAATTAAAAGTGAAGGAAAAAAACAAGAGAATGACGTGTAAAAAGGGTGAAAAAAAGAAAAATATTACCTCTTTTGTTTTTGCAGAGATAAGAAAACGACCGAATTATCACGGCTGGGACCGTCTATGATGAGTATCTTGATTGGTCTCAACTATTTACATGACGAGAAGATATTACTCTCGGACGAGAAGATATTACTCTCGGACGAGAAGATATTACTCGCAGCTGAGAAGAATACCGGATTGAGAGGGCCTACTGGGTTTATGGCTAATATCTCTTGTTTTGGGAAAGCCATGGAGAAAATATGGTAAATATAAATTAATTAAAAATGACCGGATGGAAGAAGATTTAAACAACACTTTCATATAAGAAAAAAGAGGAGGCGAAAGAAGACAAAACATTGGTAAATATAAATTAATTAAAAATGACCGGATGAAAGAAGATTTAAAGAACACGTACATATGAAAAAAAAAAAGAGAAGGTGAAAGAAATAAAAAACATTGGTATAAATTAAAAATTACACACAAGAACAAAAGAAGAAAAATTAAAAGTAACAGATAAGAACGAGAGAAGGAAAGAAGAAAAAAGAGAAAGCAAAAACGTGGTATAAATTAAAAGTGACGGATAAAAACGAGAGAAGGACGTGTAAAATGGGTGAAAAGGAAAAAAAAAATACCTCTTTATTTTTGCAGAGACGAGAAAAACGACCGAATTATCACGGTTTGAACCGTCTATAATGAGTATCTTGATTGGTCTCAAGTATTTGAAGTTTAAAATAAATAAGTATAATTTTAAATTTTATAAAATAAAGAATGCTATCACAAATAAATAAATATTTGAAAAAGGGATATACTTGGAATATTATGTTTTGAGGGGAAAATGAGAGAATGAGTTGAGAAAAACACGGATCTATTTTGGTATAAAGAGGTTTTGGGTTTCCATTTCCAATATAAGATGTTTCTACTTTTATTAACAAAATAATTGAGAAACTTGTATAGTTTTATATTTTTTTATAAAATACAAAAGAAGAAAGAAAAGTTATTTAGTCTTTGATTTACAGTTTTGGACATAGAGTTTGTGGTTTAGGGTATAAGAATATAGGTTATAGGGTTTAAAATATATTTTTACTAGTTTTATTAATAATATATGTATATATATATATATATTAAGTTTATATAGTTTATTACTATTTCATTTATGATATAGAAATAATACATTTTAAAAATGAGGATCAAACCCTAAACCCTAAACCCTAGACCCTAGATCTTTAATTTTTTAATTCTTAAACATAAATACTTTAATTGTAAATTAGTAACCATTATCATTAAAAAAATATATCAAATTGTTAATTTATAAATTTTAAATTATAATTTACAAATCTTAAACTTATATCTTTATGAACTTACCTCTTAAGTTGGACATTCAAACATACATATTAAATCGAAACTATAAAACCAAAAAATTATAATTGTGAAAATAAAGTTGATTGTAAATGAGATGTATAATCAAATAGTTTATAAATAGTACTAATATATTTAGTTCTTTTTATTAATATATCATATTTTACATTTTTATTTACTAATTAATGAAAAGGAAAATAACAAAAAATAAACCATCAAATGTAAATAAAAATAATGACTTCTCATTTCTTAAGCCACAGAGGTGTGAATTAATCTTATCTACCGTTGATAACAAATTAAAATCAGCGACCCTGTGTATAAATTTAAGTAAACAAATATTAATAAAAAATTTTTGCTCACATGTGAACTGGACCCACCATTCTCTTTTTTTAAAAATAATGTTAAGAAAATACAAAGAAAGAGAATTGAGGTAGGACCCATATAAAGCAGTCACTTTATTTTTTTCAGTTTAATATTTCGACAGCAAATTTTGTCGAGTTCCACATAAAACAGTGAATACTTGGTAATACTTGTAAAACTAGAGAATAGTTGTACTGATGAAAATTGATAACTAAATAATATATATTTTATTTTATATTTACAAAAACAAAATTATTAATTGACGTTTAAACACCAAAATAAATGTTATAAATATGTATTAAATAAAAAATACGAAATTATGTTATTTATTTTTAAGGAATAAATTACGTTCAGAATGGAGTGAACTTGTACTTATGAACATCTTGCTGCTGTTGAGATTATGCAACTAAAGCATACCATAATCCTCCCGAACAAAATTGATCTTATTCAAGAGAACGTTGCCATTAACCAGCACAAGGCGATTCAGAAATTTATAATGGTTTGATTTTCTCTGTCCTTTAAGAATCTCATGTTGGATTCTCATTTCATCATCTGCTTAAGCTAAGTATAGGGTTTGATTTTCTCTGTCCTATAAGAATCTCATGTTGCATTCCGATGTGGTTATTGAGGTATGCATGGCATTAGTTTCTCATTCCTTTCTTTTTGATATATTTTCTGATATATTTTCTGTGTGTGGAACGATCTCAAAATACGTGCTTCTTTACGTAGGAACTTGAAAGCGCTGAACATATTCAAACATTAGACAACATAGGGTTCATATCAGTGAAGGCTGTCAGAAGGAAGTTGCAGAGTGAATTGTTTCAAGCTGCTTTATGGACTGTGAGCCGTCAGACCACCACCGTGGATGACTTATCTTTTGAAGATGTCCAACATTCTCTTCAATCCGCTGCAGATAAAATTAAATTCGTCAGAAATATATATACTCGATTTCTTCTGTACAAGTACAGCTTCACCCTTTGAGACCATTCTACAAAGAGGGGAGATTGTTGCTTGGAAAATGCAACAAGGAGACAAACTGAGATATGGAAGAGTCCCAGAGGATGTTCAACCTTCTGCAGGCCAAGCTCTTTACAGATTTAAGGTTGAAATGACACCTGGAGAGACTGGTTTATTACTTTTATCTCAAGTTTTCTCCTTACAAGGCAAGTCACCCTCGACTTTTCCCGAGGCTCCCTGCCGTATCTTATAACAAATATCAAGGGAATTCAGAAAGTTCCAGAGCTAACAAAACAAGTTCTAGCCAGGTTTGTTACATTTGTCGTAAATTATACTTACTTCCTTCCCCATGTGTAGTATCTATATAATCTATGTGACACTGAGAGAGAAAATGCCTACTGTTTTTATCCATCATCTTGTGATAGTTTGATCTTAAACCATGTTCATGCTTAAAGTTAAAATTAGGTGTGGAAGATTGATTCGGTTTTTTTTTTGTCATCTGCAGCCTGTGAATGAAATGCAATATGGTCGAGTCATGGCTAAAGAGTTAGTTTAGGCGGTCCACGAGATGCTCTCTGCAGGTGGAATCAATATGGAACTGGAGAATCAATCTCTACTCCAAAGAACCATAACCCTTAAAGAAGAACTCAAGGACTCATCTTCATTACCCCAGATTAACATTATCCTCCATCAAGGATCATCTACGGACTTGTCAGCTTACTATACTCAGAAAGTGACTGACTGATATAGCAAAAACCCATTGTTGTTGGTGAAGATTGTTATTGTGCTAAAGTGAGATTGTGAGAATGCTGCTGAGACCAATCGGAATATTGTGCATTATCTTATTGGTTTGACTGATGGATTTGATAACACCAAACAAAGACCATGCCTCTCTGATATTTACAGCATGCTCGATGAAGATGAGAGTCAGAGAAAACGCAACTCAAACTCTCATTGAACTTATGGCAATACTCGATCACAGTGCTCTCACTATGGTTTACTATTATCAAATAGGATGGAAACCAAGAGGCAAAAGCACAGTGTAGTTTACTCAATAAACGGCAGCAAACTTAGTTATTTTAGGGGAAAAGATGATCAAGAAGAAGAAGAAACTTGTCTGTCGCAGGCCAAAAAAAAGGTTTTGCTGATTTCATGAGGAAGAAGTTACTTTGGTGCGGAAGAAGATNTGATTATCTCGATAAAGAATAAAAGCCATTGCAGAATACAATTAGAGAAAAATAAAAGGTCTGTGTTTTTCTACTGAGAACACAGATAGATACCACCATTCTTTTTTAAAATGCAGAAAACAGAGTGATCTTGAAGCATTCAATGAAAATGCTACAAAAGGTTAGTTTCACTATGATCTATATCGATGCTTTTCTCTCTACCCTTTGCTGAGTAAAACTGACGGATCAGGCCATATCATAATCAAGATCATGTGATGAGCTCGAAACCTTCACTGGCAAATAATGTTGTAATTCACAGACATCTTTGCTATGTTCAGATGCGAGATGAGTGTTTTTATATTATAGTTACAGATGATGTACAAAACATAATCCATTTCACCAACTTTTCTGTAAA
>OVBI01001320.1:0-36852 GCA_900406495.1 Sisymbrium altissimum | reverse complement strand
AGCGAAGAAATATAACATAATCTAATATATGAAATTTAAGGTGTTGAAAAACGAAGTGATGAAATATACATATAAAAAAGCAAACTATATATATATATATTTTAAACTGCTATAGTGTTGAGATTAGTATTAAAAATAATTATAAAAAGAAAAGAGATAAGATGAATGATAAGAANATATATGAAATTTAAGGTGTTGAAAAACGAAGTGATGAAATATACATATAAAAAAGCAAACTATATATATATATATTTTAAACTGCTATAGTGTTGAGATTAGTATTAAAAATAATTATAAAAAGAAAAGAGATAAGATGAATGATAAGAAAAAAAAAACTAAATAAAAATGTAAAAATAAAAAATATAAATAACTGATAACAACCAATAAAGATTCAAAAAAATTGAATAAATTTTTAAAATATTTATCAAAAATTTTTTTTTAAAAAATTATAAAATAATTGCGCATTGCGTCGGTTCTCACCTAGTTTAACTAACGTTAGAATGATTTAGATGGTCAGAGTTGTACAGCAGCATTAAGACAATTTATGGTATCAGATTCCTAGTCTTTAATGAGAACCCAAAAAGTACGTACAGGTTCTTGAAGAAATAGCTCAATACCGTAAAGGAATCAACTTTTTCTCTAACTTTCGGTCCCATAGACATTATTCATTCTTTGCCTTGTGGCTTAGCCAAAGATATTGTTCCTTGTTAATCTTATCCTCTTCACTCCCGAATCTCTCTCTCAACATGAAGCCTAAGTTGCCATGGAATAAAGTCACACGTTTCTTCAATCCCAAGACTCTCTTTTTGCCAGAGGTATCATCTTTTCTCTTTGTTCCCATAAAGGCTTTGCAGTATATATTGTGAGATTAAGGCCCCTTCCCAAGACAATATTGGTGATCGAATTCAGACATGTCAAATGTGGGCTTTCTTGAGTTGCAATACAAGCTCTCTAAGAACAAGTTGTTGAGGAAACCTTCAAGGATGTTTTCTAGAGACAGGCAATCCTCAGGGCAGCTGTCTTCACCTGGATCAGGAGGCGTCCCTCAGCCTACAATCAACGAGATGAGACGCGTTTTCAACAGGTTTGACGTGGACAAAGACGGGAAAATCTCTCAGACTGAGTACAAGGTGGTGCTGAGAGCTTTAGGACAAGAGAGAGCGATCGAGGACGTGCCCAAGATCTTTAAGGCCGTGGATTTGGATGGTGATGGGTTTATTGACTTCAAGGAGTTTATAGAAGCACATAAGAGAAATGGAGTGATTAGATCTTCGGATATAAGAAACGCTTTCTGGACTTTTGATCTGAACGGTGATGGGAAGATAAGCGCAGAGGAAGTTATGTCGGTTCTAAGGAAGCTTGGGGAGAGGTGTGGCTTAGAAGACTGCAAGAGGATGGTGAGAGCTGTTGATGCAGATGGAGATGGATTGGTTAATATGGAAGAGTTCATGAGGATGATGACTCAAACTATGAACATTACCTGAACATATCTCTCTGTTCTCTGTTATTGTAACTAAAGTTCTTTATTTATACAATCTTATTTCAAAAACATGAAATCTTGCAACTTTAAACCGACAGTCTCCAAAGTTCTGTCATAATATAAGCATTAAAAAAACAATAAATTATTCAAAAATTAGCATGGTGGAGAAACACAAACTTAAATACCTCATGTAAAAGAGTCTAAAGCAGATGAACTTTGTTACAAATACTATTTCAGTTCCCAACTACTAGCAGAGTTCTAGAGAGCTTAGAGGGCTATATATGATGAGAAAACCAAGCCACCAGAAACGCCGCCACTCAAGAACCTGAGCTCTACCAGTAATCGCCACAAGAACATTTACCATCACTGAAGTGATGGAAACGTTTGTTGTCTCTAACAATCAACGTTCTACCAATGATTTTGGACATGATCTTGATAAAGTTGTGACAGTCATTACACACACGGAGATTCTTGATGATTGTAAGGCTCTTCCGAGGTGGGGTGCATATGATACCATAAGCAATCGCTAACCTTTCACTGTGGTAGAGTAATGCCTGTTGTTTAGCCTCTTCATCAATGTCATGCAGAACACATTTAGTGTCCGGAACATAAACCGCACTTTTCTTTGCAGCCATCTCTTTCACTTCATCCTTGTAAAACGTCAGATTCCGAAACTCAAGAATCCTACTCTTACCAGAAAGCATACTTTTCTCCCTGTATGATTTCGGTGGAGGGGTTGGAATTTTGTTGGTTACAGCCTTCGAAGGGTCAAGATCAACCATCAACTCCTCTGCGTAATCCTCTAGATCAATATCTCCATGGATCTTACCATAGTTCCTCATAGCTTCCCAGAACTCTGCTGTAACTTCAAACGGAAGGTCACGAATGTACTGTTCTGCCTCAACAAGATGTCCACATTTTCCAAGAACATCCAAAAGACCCAAGTAATGTTCTGTCCTTGGACTAATCCCAAACTCATTTTCCATCGAATCAAAATGCAAAAACGCTTCCTTTACTCCACCCACAGTAGCACAAGCCAAGAAAACATTAACAAAAGTCTCCTCATTCGGCTTCAACCCTTGTCTCGTCATCTCCTCAAACAACTGCAACGCATCATCTCCCATTCCGTTATCACTATACACACGCATCATCAAATGCCAAGAATCCAAATCTTTATCAACCATATGATCAAACACTCTCTTACTATCAGTAACACTCCCACACTCCCCGAACATACTAATCACCACATTGTTCAGTTTCGGATCACTTCTAAAGTGAGACCTCAAGAAATGATCATGTACCTTCTTGGAATGCTCAAGCGATTTCAGACTCGCACAAGACTCAAACAGCATAAAGAAACAATCTTTATCAGGCAAAGCTCCCTTATCAAGCAATTCAATAGCATCTTTATATCTCCTAAGCTTACACAAACCCACTACCTCTTCCACAGTAGGACCAGCTACTATCTCATTGCTCTGTTTACTCATTTGATTAGAGCTTTGGTTTGAGCTTCCTTGATAGTACTGTCCCTGATGGGTTTGCTGAACATTATGATTCTGATGATTAGCTCCACCGTGTTGAGGCCTGTAACCACCGTGTTGAGGGTTCTGAGGAAACCACTGATTAGGGTTTTGAGGAGCTCTGTGATTAGTGTTAGTCTGATTCTGAAAACGCTGAGAGTCAAAGCCTGGAGACTGGTTTGGCCGTTGAGGCGGCGGGTAAGATGCGACGGAGTGATTGTTCCGGTGATAATCATCTGTGGCGGCGGATGTGCTTAGGGTTTTGGTAGAGATTGAGTTCACGGGGAAGGTTTTGGCTCCGGAGGCGAATTGAGAGGAACGTACCTGAAGAAGAGAACCTATTGTGGCAATCTTATGGGTACGAGCGCAGCGAATCGCCATTAGAGAAGACATTTCTCTGATCTTTTGGAGGAGAAATGGTGAAGAAGGCAAAAACCCTGCGATGACCAAAAACCCTAGTTGATTGGGGAAATAAAATTGGGAATTTGCAAAAGAGTCCTCAAAGTATCCAAGATTTTTAAATGTCGCCTGTTTGTACCAAAAGTTACAGGAACACTTATCATTCAACTTATGAATGTGTAATGCGAGTCGTCTAAACCGGTAATGCCGTAGTGGTTACTATTACAAAAGTCAAAAGTCAGAAAAATATCATTTCATACAAATATGGTGGAGTAGAAAGTTATCATTTTTGCTCTTGATTTCTTGTGTGTATAACTCTTGCTTATTCAGATTAAATAAATTTATGAATATTAAAAACAATAATAATTATCACTAATATTTTTTAATTCTTGCATTTTAAAGCTAATTTTATTTACTTACTTTTGCATAAATAATTATTGTAACTCTTTTCTCTGGTTGTTGCACTTATTTTTCAAAAATCAAATATCTGTTCATTAAACTAAAGTGTCAACAAATGGAATGTTATATCCACTCATCTTTCTTTTGAGTTTTGTTTTCTTTGATTCAATATGATTGATATTTCTGTAATGAAGTTGATCCACCATTGTCACTATGTTAATTGATTGAAAATAAAAATATTTTTGGAGATTTGTGATGTTGAAAAACTGAAAATATCATTTTTTTGTATTAGGAAGATCTAAACTACTGATAAACAATTAAACATTAATGTCAATATATTTTGGAATATCTTTCATCAAAATCGATACATAATCTTTAGTTTTGAATCATATATCAACTTTTTAATTGGCTGTTTATATCTGCAAGGTTTTACGGTTTTTGCGGGAAAACGAGATTTTTTTTGTTTTGATGAAAAAAACCAAATTTTCCAGTTTTGGCGGGAAAACGAGATTTTCTGATTTTGGCAGAAAAACGAGATTTACGGTTTTGATAAAAAAACCAAAAATTTACAATTTTGACGAGAAAATAAGATTTTGCAGTTTTAATGGAAAACAAAATTTTTCAATTTTGGCAAGAAAACGAGATTTTCCGGTTTTGGCATATAAATTTTGCTAAAATAGAAAAATTTATGGTAGGCCACATTTTTTTTTTCTTGATTCGGGCCACCAGTATTATTGGACCGGCATTGATAAACTAGCATCAAAAATCCAAAACTGTCCTGTGGTAATTTAGGCCCTGATTGTTTATTTGGTTTTTAGTTTTTAGTTTTTGGTTTTTAACTTTTAGATTTTGGTTTTTAGATTTTGGATTTTAAGTTTTTAGTTTTTGATTTTGTTTTAGATTTTTTTTAAATGAAAACAAGGAAAACATGGATTTTGGATTCCACGTAGAAATGAGTAATTTTGTTAAAATCTGGTTTCCCTAAATTATAGGGAATCTATATTTCACAAATCTTAATTGGATAATAAATTGATTTTTGGAGAAAGAAAAACCAAAAACCAATTCAAAATCTACAAATAATCAATGCCTATATCGTATTGAAGTTTTAAGACCTGTGGTATGGGATGTTGATTAGAGCATGAAGAAATAAGAGATGAAAGTGTGAATCTGTGCTGGAAGTGACTATAGGTAGAGGCTGAACTATATGCACTGGAAGTAACACAGAACAACAATCACAAATTTCCTAACTAGGAAGCTCTGATACTATGTAGCAAAATCCAAGACAAATGGATTCAAGCTCTCAAAGAGCATTTTGATGGATTCAAGCTCTAAAGGAGCATCTTGAGATGAAAACGAAATTTATAAAATAGATAGTTCATAGAGTTTTATTCAAATGCAAGAACAAACGATAAAAGGGAAGTAACTTTTAAATTGTCACCAAAAACAAAAGATTTTAGATTCATAAATGGTAGAGTTGCATAATCGGAAATCTTCCATTACATAACCTGACTAGTTATATGAAAACACTTTGACTGTTGGAACATAATTGAGCTTGAGCCAGAAAATTCTCTTTGCAGTGTTTACAAAGACATGAAACTCTCTTTGTGATTCAGAACAATATGGATAGTATCCAGACGTCTTTTTCCAAGTCCATGAGCCTAAATTCGTCGTCTACAATTCCTTTAAATCCAACTATGTGGGACTTGTTCTTCTCCGGATCATGATATAAAACATCAAACGATTTATGAATCACATCTGGAACATAAACAAACTCACCAGCATCCGTGATACCAGTAAAATAGAATTTTTTCCCGTCTCTCTTATAAGAGTATGCAGGGAAGTGTTTAGGCGACCAATCATTTTTCTCTGCATCCCTCAAAATCCACAATGTAACGCTGAAACCTGCAGCGTCATTTTCAACACAAGCTAACCTTCCGTCATATGTTGTGAGTTTACCAATAATACCACCAGATTCATTCCATGGTACTTCTATTACACTGAACTTTTCATATCTGACATCAAAACTCATTATAATACTCTCATTAAATGCTTTATAATACAGAACTCCATCGATGCATTCATGACTGCGAGGGATAGGATGATGAGTGTGGTTGGTTTTGACCCTTCTCCATGAGTTTTGAGCTGATCCCAAAGTTAAAACCCAACACTCGTCAATGGTGTTGCTGTCCGAAGGCATGCACAATACTTTGTGTTTACATTCGACTGGGTCGTATCCTAAAAAAACTGTTACACCATGCTTCCAGCTCTTTTCAGGGTTGGTTAGTGTTAAGAACTTTCTCGTTGTAGGGTTCCAAATTATGGGGTTTGCTACGTTTTTATAGCAGCAGATGAGGCCGTGGACAGATTTGCTAGTGGAGAAGGAACGGAGTTTGGGGCATGTCATCTGATAACTATCATCAACCGGCTGAGGAGGAGAAATCGAAAAAGGCTGGTTTGAATACTGATGGTCTTGTGGAATCGAGAAAACAAACAACCTGTCTCTTCTTCTAAAGCAGAGTAGAAGGCTCGGCCTCATGGACCTAGTTGGGTTGATGAAATATGGATCGGTGGTGCTTGATGACCAAAGCTTCGAAACACAGCGAAAACTCACGATAGATTTTGTAGACAGCTTTGAGAATATCTTTGAGGCTACATCGAGAGGAATGGAGGATAATGTTGGTTTTGACGACGATGAAATTTGTCTTTTTTTTACGGTGGACTTGTTCGATTGTTTCTTCTTGTTGCTCCATCGTTTACTTAAACCCTAAACCCTAGTTTGTCCCCTCTATATTACATCTATTTATACATAGGGTACATACGCTCTCCTTTTTTTCTAATTTAAATGTAAAAAATAGAAAAACAGAAAGAAGAAACTCTACGGTTCAGTAATGGTTCGGTTTCCGTTTTGCATAAACGTCTATTTAGAATTGACGAGGCTTTTGCGAGATGGGATTTCAAAACATTGATTCTTTTAATCGGTTTACTTTTCTTGAAACAAACATTAATTCAAAGCCTGCACCATTTTGAGTTTGCGAAGCAGTTTATAGAAATTGGTTTATTTACCTTTTGGTTCAAACTTTAAACTAATTAAACCGGATTTAATTAACACACTCGTATATTCCTACTCCTGAGTTAACAGTTACGGAAGGTACACATCTGGAATTTACATGAAACTATCCAACGAGTAAATTTGAAAACATTACACTACATAAATTCTCTGAATCTTATGTTCATGGGAAAAGAGTTTTCGAATCTTATATTCTTGGGAAAAAAGTTTTCTCCATGTTAAACGGTTTCATGCTTGTTAGGAGGATATACTTAATTAAAGCAGTATGCATTCGAACATCAAGTAATTTTATTTGATTAGAGGAGAAGAAATCGATCTACACATCCCACTAGTGGCATTGAATCCCAGTTTTGCTGATCTTCCATCAAGCCTGTTGGAAGTAATAATGTCTCATCTTGTGTTAAAAGATAACATCATTGCATCAGCTGCATGCAAATCATGGTGTGAAGCTGCAGTATCTGTTCTTGTCGTGGAAAAACATCCTTGGCTTTTGTGTTTTCCTAAACGTGGCAACTTGTTAAAACTCAACGATCCATTGCAATGAAAGTCTTACACTTTGAATCTTTCAGAGCTAGCTGACTCCACTGTATATTACTCAAGAGACGGCTGGTTACTTATGCGTAAGTCTAGCTCAAAAGACATGTTCTTCTTCAACCCGTTTTCTCAAGAGAGCTCGTAAGTTTGGCCAAGTTTGAGAAGTCTTTTCTGGCGATTACATTCTCTTGTCCTCCTACATCGGATCATTGTATGTTGTGGGCATTGTGTCAGCGTCACATTGTAATGATGGACATCAAGAGCTAGAGATCAACTTTAGCACTTGCCATCCTGGAGCAACTGAGTGGATCACTGAAGACTTACATTTCCAAGTTGCTTTTGGGTCGTTTGTATCTCTTGATATGCATTGCAAGCTTCTCTATCTTCATAATCAATTCTGTTTTTTTCACTGCGTTGACTAAGGAGTAGGGAGCTTGCATTCGTTTGACCCATCTTCTCGCACATGGGATTTTCATTTTGATGTCTCTCATGAACATAAAATTGAACTTGAACGAGAAAGCAGCTTTCTTGGCAGAGAAGAAAGGAGAGCTCTTTCTCATGCTTACAAGTGGGAATGAGAAGCCATTGCCCATTGGTATATAAACTAGTCTCTTGGAGACGATGAGTCCTACTGCGCTTGATGGCTTGATAATCTTTGTCAGTTTTTATAACTCTGAGTTGAGAACTGATCTCCCATGGATAAGAAACAAGGTCTATTTTTCAAAGTGTGGTTACAATCGCAAGAGTTGTGTCTCCTTCTCGTTTGATTAAAGCAGGAACAATCCGAGTAAGGAATGGGACAACTGGATACAACTTTGTCCTCCTCAAAGCATCTGGATCGATCCCCTTGAGAACGTTTTAGAATATTTGTGAGAGCTTTTGCATGAACATTTATTGAGTTTCGTGTTTTTGTTTCGGCTTTTGGAAAAGTCGGTCTTCTTCTTCAGTTAACATGAAACTGCTAATATTTAATAATAATTCACTAGTGATGCAAAGAATAAGAAAATGCGTGCATCAAGACAATCTAACATATCAATTACCATTTACAAGCCAAAGAACACTTAACTTATCAAAAATGCAAACATCGATATAATCTAACAAAATTAAAAAAGTAAGGCACAAATAAACTATACTATCTTCGAAAGTCAAATTCAACTGTTATATAGTTTCTACACTTTATATGAAAACTCCAAAATTAATTGCATGTGATTAGATGATTTTCTAATCAGTCTACCATAAGTCAAACATGGCAAAGCTAAAAAAATATAGAGCTTTTGAAATCTATATAAAGGATTCGAGATACTAACAAAATATAAAATACTATTCCATAAAAGATCACATGTATAAAAAAAGGTATTAAAACTATGTATAGTAAGTAAAAAGTTTAATGAATCAACTTAAATTGATATCACGCAAACATATGAAGAAGAAAGAGATATAAAATTAAAAACAAAAACACATGATAAAGAAGAGATGTAAGATTAAGTATGGCTGAATGCCAACTAATCTCAAGAGTCACCTAGACACACCAACCAATAATTCTATTATCACTAACTTAGATTTCCACACAAACAAAAACTGCTAATATAACACTAAAATAACATTAAACATAGCAATTCAATCTATAAATGCAACAAGAACAGGTCTACGAAACAAAGACATATGACACAAAAAAACAAGTCCAAGAAAACTTGCAACATGAATAACAATATCTCATATTTCATATAAGTAGAGCTGAGTCCCAAATTCAAGAACAATACCAAGTAAGAATAAAACTAGAACTAACAATATATAAGCTTTCATGTAAGTATGGTTGAGTCCCAAATACAACTCAAGAACATAACCAAGAAAGAATAAAACTAGAAGACTAACATGAAACATAGTGAGTAACGTATGCTAAAAAGATTTACGAACTACAAGAGATCATATAGAAATAGGTTTGAAACCTCCAAATGTAAGAGGGAAAGCATCATAAGATAAAGATATTGCAATCAAGTATGAAACACTTGATTTAGGATAGAAATTACTTAACAAAAAAAAAGACCTGATATGCAGTATAAACACAGTATGTAAGACTATCACTCAAGAATCATGAAATCTATTCTAATTAAGCTGAAACGTTTGATTTATATGTGTTAGAAATTTCATTACCAATATCATAAAAACATTAAAAAGAAACATATTTGTTTAAGTGACTACGTGAAACAATTTCAAATTATGAAGTGCAGTGATATGCTCAAAATAGCTTCTATAAGCACCCAACAATCAAATTATATACCAAAGAATAATACAAAGTTAAAGAAATCAATTCAACATCCAAATATAAACTAATTTAAATGTATTTAACATTAACACAATCAACATAGATTTAAACTCTGCAAATTGATTAAATGCATATAGTTTCTGTACTAAAGAAATTAAAAGCAAAAGCAGTAAAGACCAACTCCAAATCCTAAATAAAACTCCGAGGAGAAGAACAAACCCAAAACATAAAGGAGTGGAAAGAACTAACCTGAAATTCGTCTGCTGATCTTTGAACCCTGAAGGAGAACTACATGCAAAGAAAGATAAAAATGTGGAGTTAGACGACATATGCATTGCTTAAATGGCAAAAGGGCTTAAGAACGAACATATGTCTAAACTCAATCAAAATAAAGCATTATATAAAGAGATAATTAGAAATTCATATACCTGAAACAGATGAACAAAGAAAGAAAAATTACCTCATCTCATTTATAATAATTTTAAGAAGACCAACCTCATTTATATTCGGTCATTCTTTTGGTTTTTCTTTTAACTTGAGCAAGTTAAGATTCTTACAATTAAAGAAACCCGAGTAGTTCAAAGAGGTGAGAGACAACCTCATCATTTGCATCCTTTCTTCTCTTGGCTTTTCTTTTGTCTTTTAATTTAGCTTGAGTGATTTCAAGCAATTACCTCGAGCCTTTTGGGTATAGCTCCGGGACTAAGAAACCGTGTAATCCAAAGAGGAGAGACAGCCTCATTTCCTTAATGCATTAGGGACATTTTAGAGAGGTAATTAAGATTACCTCGTTTTGAGCTTTTTGGTTATAGCTCTGGGACTAAGACCTGTGTTCTTCAAAGAGGAGGGACAGCCTCATTGCATTAGGGACACTTACTCTGGGACTAAGAAACTGTGTTCTTCAAAGAGGAGGGACAGCCTCATTGAATTAGGGACATTTTGAGCCTTAGGGACATTTCAGAGAGGTAATTTAGATTACCTCGTTTTGAGCTTTTGGTTATAGCTCTGGGACTAAGAACCGTGTTCTTCAAAGAGGTGGGACAGCCTCATTGCATTAGGGAGACTTGCTCCGGGACTAAGAAGCTGCGTTCTTCAAAGAGGAGGGACAGCCTCATTGAATTAGGGACATTTTGAGCCTTAGGGACATTTCAGAGAGGTAATTTAGATTACCTCGTTTTGAGCTTTTGGTTATAACTCTGAGACTAAGAACCGTGTTCTTCAAAGAGGAGGGACAGTCTCATTGAATTAGAGACATTTTGAGCCTTAGAGACATTTCAGAGAGGTAATTTAGATTACCTCGTTTTGAGCTTTTGGTTATAGCTCTGTGACTAAGAACTGTGTTCTTCAAAGAGGTGGGACAGCCTCATTGCATTAGGGACATTTTGAGCCTCAGGGACATTTCAGAGAGGTAATTAAGATTACCTCATTTTGAGCTTGTTGGTTATAGCTCTGGGACTAAGACCTGTGTTCTTCAAAGAGGAGGGACAGCCTCATTGCATTAGGGACAGTTGCTCCGGGACTAAGAAACTGTGTTCTTCAAAGAGGAGGGATAGCCTCATTGAATTAGGGACATTTCAGAGAGGTAATTTAGATTACCTCGTTTTGAGCTTTTGGTTATAGCTCTGGGACAAAGAACCGTGTTCTTCAAAGAGGATGGACAGCCTCATTGCTTTAGGGACACTTGCTCTGGGACTAAGAAGCTGCGTTCTTCAAAGAGGAGGGACAGCCTCATTGAATTAGGGACATTTTGAGCCTTAGGGACATTTCAGAGAGGTAATTTAGATTACCTCGTTTTGAGCTTTTTGTTATACCTCTGGGACAAAGAACCGTGTTCTTCAAAGAGGAGGGATATCCTCATTGCATTAGGGACATTTTGAGACTTTTGGGTATTGCTCTGGGACTAAGAAACCGTGTTTTTCAAAAAGGAGGGACAGCCTCATTTCCTTATGGCATTAGGGACGTTCAGAGAGGTAATTTAGATTACCTCGATTCCATGGGACACGCTCATATACATTCAAGCATCAGGGACACTTAAAAAATGAGTCATTTTTATATAGCTCGGTGACTAGCAACTGTGGGAAAAGCTCATTCCAATTTTGACATCAGGGACACTAGAGAGAGGTAATTAAGATTACCTCGTATAACATAGCAATGAAGAGGGACCAGAATACGGCACATCTCAGTAGTAAGATATCATAGCTTTAGAATCCAAACGAATAGCAAACTCCGATGCAACATCTTCCATTAACCTTATCTTCTTCTCCAAAGAAAAACTCTTACCTCTTGGTTGACAAACACATCAAGAGAATCTGCGTATTTCTCGTGAAACATCTCCCTCAGCTGATGCAACTCAGGCAATTCAGAAAATCCAGAGGCTGCAAAAGTTAACGACGACACATCTTCACGACAATCTTCTGGAGATTCCCTGGAGAAGAATAAGCGCAAATCAATAAACCATGTTTCGACCTAGAACACAAGACTTCACTTCAATTTTGAGAATGTTCAACTAAGCCGCAGAAAACATTTGCACATCACTAAGGATGAAGGAAATAGGAACGGTGTGAGTAGGAAAATGCCAAAATATGAGGTCAATGACTTTCGTTGCAGATATATTCAATGTTTTTGAAACAAACAAAAAAGATCTAAAGACCTGATCTATAAATATAAAACCTAACAAGTTGATGTGGCAGAGAATCTGCAAATGAATTTCTCATCTACAACTACACATGAATCATAAATTATTCTTAAAAAGAGAAATTAAGAAAAGAAAAAATCTCAAAACAAAAACGAAACAAACACTTACTCCATCCTATATACGAAATCTAGGATGAGGATTTTATAGTGAATTCTTTTTCAAGCAGTGGGAATCACCAGTGGAAGCAATAGAAGAACAAATAACATATCAAAAAGTTGAGAGAACCTGATTTGATTCCAGTGCAGATGTAATGGGAAGCTTTGACCGCAGCTTAGAGATCTGCAAAAGAAATCAATAAAAAGAAAAATAGTTTACTTAGACTTTCCGCTACTTGTCAATCTGTATTCTGGGCAAAGAAGGAATGATCCAAAATCAAATCATGTCAAAAACTGAGTATTCCTAACCTTCTGAAGAGCATTATCTTTCCTAAGATCCGGAAAAAAATGATCTTTCCCTTGGCCTTGTTTACCCCAAGTAGTTGGTAAATGATGTTGCAGCAGTATCTCCGTCACAAGTCGTGCAGAATAGCATCAGCACCGGAGCTTTTCTTTTGTTTGACTTCTCCTTAGCTTTATACCTGCCTTTGAATATCGAAAGACACCTATAAAGAATACACAAAAGGCATCAGTGACTAGACTCTCACCATAAAAATGATTACTTTCTCAAACCCTAAAAACACTATAAACACAGAACTCTTCAATTGAGTTCTGATGAAAATGAATACACAAAAGCCTAGACGTTTACTATCTGAAAGATTATGCTACTACACAACACAATAAGATTCAATCAATAAACAAACGTTGAAAGTGAACTTATACATAAAACATCAAGAAACCAAATCAAACGTTGAAAGTCAAAATTACCCTAATGTTAAAGACCACAATGCGATAAAATTCAATCATTAAAACCAATAAGAAAGCAAGCGCAAAATCAAGATTCATCAAACGATTCCACAAATCCGAACATTTTCGTTGATTCTATCAAAAATCAAAAACCAAATCAAACGTTGAGAGTGAAATTACCCTAACGTCAAGGCCATTAGAGACGAGATCTCTCTTCAGAAACCCATTCGAGCGAATCCGCGGCCTAATCGTTGCAGTTCTCTTCCTCGATCCGATTCTTCGTCGTAACCTGCCGAATCAAATCACACAATCAAAAGAGTAATCAGAAAGGGAAAATCCGCATGAACAAAGCACAGAGAGAGAGAGAGAAGAGAGAAGAGAAACAAACCCGTAGGGAGCGAATCCATCAAACATCTTTGGATCGTTTCGCATCAACCGACGGTGAAGATGGAAACTCGATTGTGAGAGAGAGAGAGAGAGAGATTAGGGTTTTCACCGACAAATACGTTTTTCACCGACTTTGGGAAATATAAAAAATAAAAAGAGGAGCGTATTTTACTACTGGCTTTAAACGACAACGTTTACTTAATTCTAACGGTTACTTTTTGAATTTTCGTTTTTGATTTCTTAGTTTTTGGTTTCTAATATACTATATTATCCTTTAAGAATATTTTCATCAAAAGAAATTTAGGTTTATTTTTATATATTTTAAAATTATTTTGAAAATTTTTACAAATTTTTTTTAAAATCATATTTTTAATAGAAAATAATAACTCATGTAATTTTATAAGTGACTAGGAAGTATACGCTTGAGTTTGTCAATTATTAATTAGTTTGCTATTTTATATTTTTAATAGAAAAATGGTTTTATAGTATTTTTATGATTTTATGGATCTTAAAAAATAATTTATTATCAATTAATATATATACATATGTATATAATTATAAATAAATTGACATTTTTAGTTTTAAAATTTTGACATATTTAAATTTTAAACAATTTAGTTTTTAAAAGAGAAAGAACTTTAATACTGTCAATTCACCGTTTACGATAATCATGAAATTTTTGTATTATTTTATTATATTATCACAATAATTATCATATTTATATTCTAATTCTGAATTATACACATTTTAAATTAACCAAATTTTTAAAGGAAAATATAAAATATAAGCTAAAGAACTATTTAACTAACAATGTAAGCTTAAATATATATTTAATTTTAGTTATAAAATAGATTGTAACTTGTATTATTTTGTAGGAATTAGAAATTACTTTTAATTGATAACTTATCTTAACTTGTCTTTATTTGTTAATAAAACAGTTAGAAGCTACAAATTAATGCTCTCTAAATGTTCATCTCTTCTATGCTCACATCTGAAGTTTATATATATATATATAGAGCATTGATTCCTAAATATTTTTAATTCCTAAAATAATTTTATATAACTAATTGATTTGTTAAATAATATTAAAGTGAGGTTTATATCAAATTGTAAATTTTATAGTTTAAAAAATCATATTTACCATTACTTTATTTTTAGTATTTTAAAAATATATTTTAAATAAAATGAAATTTTGTAATATAAATAATTTATATGTATTTTTTTACATGATTGTTTCCTATGCAATAAAATTATATATAACAGTCTATATATTATTTAGAAATTGTGTTATGGAGTTTAATATTTAATTTTTAAAAAATTAAAATTTTAAATTATTGGTAAAGCAAACAAATAACATAGGATTTTTTTTTGGAAATTAATTAAACTTCCGATAAATTTTAAATTTTCCAAATAATATGTTTGACCAATATTTATGTTGTTTTAAGGAATTATATTTTCTCTTCTTTTTTTCCTCTGTTGATTTAACGAAATTAATTCTTTTAGGATTTTTTTTTAGGATAAAATCTTTGAAGAAATGTTGTTAAGACAATTGATGTTTTTACTTGGAGTTTATGCTGCGCGAATTACAATTTTCAGCTTTTGCATATTTAACTAATCCAATATATAAAGTGTCTTCGTTTAAGTATTGGTTGTCACCCAAAAAAGTATTGATAGTGAATATATATATATATATTGGATACTGCCTATTTATAAAAAAATTTTGATTATCAGTGTTTGATTCAAGAAAAAGAATGTAGATCCGATAATCATTAATAATAAAAAATGTATATAATGACAATATAATTAAACAGGTAGACCACAAAATTTTAGTTAATTCTCTGAGTGACTTTCGAACTCTCCTGTCTCATCATGTGTTTTTTCATCTGTGTGAATGAGACATGTGCAACTGCTGAACAAACAATGGATATAGAGATAGCCGGCCAACAACTTGCTAGGAACAACCAAGGTCCAAATCATCGAAAGTAACGTAGTCGGTCGATCCGTTTGTTGGATTTGGGGTTGTCGGGATGTCTATATTTATAAGGAGCAGATACATAGATGGAGAGAGGAAGGTATGGAGTTGGGAAGTTATGGTATTTGAATGCAGATCCTGATGTTATAGGTGATTTCTTTATAAAAATAAAGGAGATAATAATTCACTAGTGATACATTTTACAGTGTTGTTTTATTAACACAAGTAAAAGATATGTCTTATATCTACAGACTTATTTTGATACTTGTACTCACAACATTTCGAAGATTCACTCTCAGGTATGTTAGGTCGTAGTAACCGTCACTCTATTTACATCTTCCCGCATCCTATACAACGCTCTCCTTCTCTAAACATCTCTCTACTACTTCCCATTACGCGTGTACCTTGCTCGGTTTTTCCCCAAGTTCATCATAGTCTTGAACGTAAGACGCGTTTCTTGAAACCAAGATTTGAGTTCTTACGAGAAGAGGAAGTGGCATATGGTTGACCGTTGAGAGAACCACCAAATCTGATATCCCATCCTTCGATGTTCTTTGGAACACATGAGTCGAATAAGAATTGGCCGAGAACACTATGAGCGTTTATGCTCGTTGGTTGGAGTTGGCGGAAGGAACATCTCTCTCTGTGTTCTTCTTGTGAAGACGATGTATCGTTGTTGTTGCTTTGATACGGCGCTGAGCTGGGTAAGAAAAAGTGGTCACTTGGCCCAGTTGCTACTCTTCTTAGGCTTTGGTTAGAGTTCACAGCTACGTTCTGAAGGTCGCATATTAACTCAGAGATCTCATCATGCGTGCGAGCTCTTTCTCCAAGCTGCCGGATTTTCTGTACGTGAACTGATATGGCCTTCTCTAGAAAGTTGGAGATAACAGCTCGGTATTGTATAGGGTTATGTGTGTAGTGTCCTGAAGAAAGAGAGGAGCATGATAGACAAAATAAAGCTCAGATTTTGCCATAAGAGACAATAAGATGTTATACGTCATGATGACTAACCTGCATGAGGAGAATTCTTCCACTTGACAACTTTAACTTCTCCTCCCAGTTCCTGCAACTGATGAGTGAAGCTTGAAATTACTTGGTGGGGAGCAAGTTCGTCATTCTCCGAGCACAAAATAAGATATGGAGCCCCAAGTTCCTGGTAAAAAAAACAGAAGGAAAAGTAAATCTTTTGAAGCTACCACAACTTAAGAAGCCATAATCAGAGAAGGCATATAGAAGTTCGGTGGAAACTTACAACAGAGGAGTAGAGAGCTTGCCAATACTCACTACGTTGTGATTCAAATCTTGTGAGATATAAACCGTCAAGCCCTGAGGAAACCCCTTTGGCGACCCAAGATACTAGTCTTGAAGGCACAGACATTCGCCGTATAGTGGGATGTAGAGCGAACTTCGCATTCAGATCACTCGTGAAATCCAAAGGGCCAGAGTCGTAGACATGTCCAGAAATACAGTTTCGAACCAACTGGCTATCATCCTTCACAAATTCAAAAACCAATGGATGAGTTAAAATTGAACTGAAGAGTAAACATCACCACTAATACGTAATATTTAAAACTGTATAGGTGACAATTCTCACTGGATGAATTTGAGCTTCACAATCACCCATGATCACCTACATTATAAAACATTTTTACCAATCTTTAGATACCATTGGACAAAAACATAAAACAACACAAAGAATCAAGATGGATACAAATTAGCTGAAAGTTCAATCCTTTTAAAGCTTGCCTGTAAGACTTTGTACATGCAAGCTTTTGGAGCTCCAGAGAAAGCTAGAAAAATAACAGGACATGGTCTAGTCTTTAGCTCCTGAACAGATAAACACACCAATCAGCACAGAAACAGTACCATAACCACGTTGAAAACGCAGAAAAAGTTGCAAATTCCCAACAAGAACCTTCAAGATGTAACACAGAAAAGCATGGTCGGGAATCTTACCTCAACAAGCTCAGAAAGAAGATGGAATGCTAATGAGAGAGCCATTTCTGGGTAAAACCTGAAAAAAAAAAACAAAGACAAAATAGCAAACCTAATCAACCAGATACTCAAATAAATAAACAGTATCAAAACTTGGAATATCCAAAACAAAGACAAAATAGCAAACCTAATCAAACAGATACTCAAATAAATAAACAGTATCAAAACTTGGAATATCCAAAAAGCTAGCTATAGAATCTTTCAGAGATTGCACATGATAACAATTCAAAAAAAACATTCTCAAACATTTCAAATTCCAACAATCTTCTACCCTAAATTTTCCAAGAAAAGCATAAAGAAGCAAAAAGATCCTGATTCTGATAATATTTCGTTTCACAAAACCAAAACTTTAACAAAACCCATTACTTAACTAACTACAAAACACCCAAAGTTCATCTTCTTGTAATAACAGTTTCTGAACATGATATCAACTCGATCAAATTCTAACAATCTTCTACCTCAAAGTCTCCAAGAAAAGCATAAAGAAGCAAAAGGATTCTGATTCTGATAATGTTTCGTTTCACAAAACCAAAACTTTAACAAAACCCATTGATTAGCTAACTAAAAACCATCCAAAGTTCATCTTCTTGTAACAACAGTTTCTGAACACGATAACAATTCGATCAAATTTTTACAATCTTCTACCTCAAAGTTTCCAAGAAAAGCATAAAGAAGCAAAAAGATTCTGATACTGATAACGTTCGTTCCACAAAACCTAAACTTTAACAAAACCCACTAATTAACTAACTACAAAACATCCAAAGTTCATCTTCTTGTAATAACAGTTTCTGAACATGTCCCAACCTTTTCAAATTCTAACAATCTTCTACCTCAAAGTTTCCAAGAAAAGCATAAAAGAACCAAAAAGATTCTGATTCTTATAATGTTCCTTTCACAAAAACCTAAACTTTAACAAAACCCATTACTTAACTAACTACCAAAACATCCAAAGTTCATCTTCTTGTAATGAAACTATAGTCTGTCGGAAACTTTAAAAAACTTTCAAAGAGAGAAAACAGAACTCAAAACTTACGCAGTGAGAAAATCAGCTCGACAAACAAGAGAGTTCCATCCAAGAGAAGAGTAGAGATCAACGAAATTCGTGAGATGGTTGTCGTTAATCGAACTCCAAACGAAGATCACAACGACGCCGTTAGATCCAACGCCCTCGTCAATCTCTTTCTTCCCCCAGTAAACCTTTCCTCCACCGATCATTCTTTTCCCGGCGACGACGATTTAAGAAAAACTCAGCTTGAGAGAGAGATTTGGTGGTTGTTTTTTATGAACCACTCGAAAAAAGTTGAGATCTTTGAGATTACGGTGGTCGTTGTTATCATCCATCACCCACGTCAGATCGTTTCTATAAGCGTAAGTTAGTTAACTTTGGGTTTATAATGCGCCTTTTCATACGACGTCGTTTGCCACGTCATGTGGTTTACCGTGGAAGTAACGGTCAAATACGATGAAAATAGATATTGTTTTCTTCCTCTACGCTTCGTGCTGAGAACGAAGTTATGTACTTTTTTTTTTAATTATTATATATGGAATGTTATATTTGAGTGTAGGTGCAACGTAATAATTGAAAACAACCTACTCGTAGTTGTTTAAGTAGTTGTATTTAAGTTAAGATATACAAAACGTCAATAAATACATGAATTGATTTTGTAGTTAATCTTTTTCGTGTTTCTGTTAACAAGCCAAAAAGAGACCGACGCTTTAGGATTAAGTTAAGTGAAGCTGTATGGAGATGAAAGTTAGATTTGAGGAGCAAATATCACGATCATCACATATCGCTAATCACACATGAGATTTAGTTGTGGATAAAATACAATAAATTAGCGATAAAGATATGGTTAATGACTAAAATTCGGATTAGTCTAATAGATCTGAGCTATTTTCTTTCAAAACATAGATGGTTATAAAAGCCATGTTTTAGAATATATCCCATATTGAAAATGACATGAAACTTCAGTGAAACTGATCCTGGCTCTATTTATATGCTTTTCAGCCACCATTATATATCCATATACACCACTCATACATAGACAGTTGTCTAAACTTCCCACGCTACGTATAAAATATAGGAGTCCCAGTCAACTAAAATTTCGTTAATTATAATTATAGTTAATGATCCTCCCCAAATCATTTATACAATTCAAGATCAATCACTTCTCTCGTGATCCACGACTGTTCTTTTCTTTTTTCTTAGTTTTGTCCTTTTCAAATAAAGTTTGATTTGCTTCGTGTGTTTTACTCGTTTGTCAATGTCTTAGATAGGTTTGATTTTTCAAATTATCTACTTTTTAAAATTTGACGTTATTCCACATAACCTTTTGTGTTTTAATTTACATGTATTGTTATTTTTTTACTTTTCATTGAGCTTATAGTTATCTAATCTAGGACACATGCAAAGGTCGGTCATGGCCATCATAATAGGCATCATCAATCCTATTACTAATCAAAGAAGAAGGATTCAAATACTGAAGATATGATGTGGCTAAGTGAGAGATAGTAAAAGAAATAAATGACTGATGTGGCTAAGTGAGAAATAGTAAAGGAAATACTCGGGATGATTTAGAAGCTATGGTTAGAAGACGTTGCATAAGTTCGTTGGCAGGGTAGTATAAAAGAGGACTCAAATTTATTAGTAGAATTTTATGCTTTTGTGTGTTAATCTTAGCCGCTATATATGTGTCTATGTGCAATTATGATGAGATGTTGATTCAGTTTGCATTTGCTATGGGAGTGTATATTGTAATCAAACATTCAAAGCTAATATGTATGTGATTTATACTAGAAGTTGTGACATGAGAATCTTCATCTTCAACATCATAAAAACATTCTCTAATCGAGTTTTACTCAAAGATCGGATCGGAAAGTTCTCTTCCTTTTTTGAGAACGAAGTTCAATGTCATTCATCAGAATGATTCATGCAGCAAAGATATATACACAAATATGCTGACATAAACGAATATGTTGAATGACAAGCCAGTGTTTATTTGTATGCATATCAAATTTATACCAACCAAATGAAAAGGAATATGCTCTAGAGTAGCTTATTAAGAAAAGCAAAATTACAAAACCACAACATAACGAAAATTCATCTCTACAAGGGAAGGAACACTTATGGATGTTTCTGGATAGGAGAGAAACAGGTCTCTCATCTCATGACTGTCTAAGCTGACCGGAATGATTCGATCGACAGAAGATACACCAGTGAAAATTCTAAAGTTACCCTCCAAGACATAATCATGTGAGAAAACAGTTTTGCCACAACACTTTTTTTATTTATAAATTTCTCATATATATTTGACTGAATTCAAGTTATAAACATATAAAAATAAATAAACTATTAAATTATATGAATATATATTTTTTCCCTCAAATATCCCTTAAAGCTACTCTTGCACTTCTAACCGAATCAGTGTAACTATGCCAAAGAAACGCAGAGCATAATAATTCAATTTCTGCATAAAACTTTTTTGAAAGCATAAAAAGCATTCCAAAATTTGATCATTCCATAAATAATTGAGACGATTAACAAAATCTTTCCGGCAAAAGAAAGAGATTTAACTGTGCCAAGCCAATTTCTAGACTTTTTCCTCACAACTAACTTGGTGATCCAATTAGATATTGATTCTAAATGGTGATCATAGAAATGAATAAGTACATTAAATTTCTCTTTATTCTTAAAAATTAGACCATTTATAAGAAATATTTTTTACAGATGATTCATTTTCATTCTTTATTTTGAAGAAAATTAAAAAATAAAAATATTACTATTAAATTTGTAAAGAAACAAATATTACTCTTCATTCCTATTTTTTCTTTATTTTTCATATGAATTCCTATTATTTCGCCACTGAGTTACATTACACAGAATGTGCCAAAACATAGACTCTTAATTTTCCTAATTTTTTAATCAATAAATAAGAGTCTTAGTTTTCTCGAAAACTACATATATAAATAAATACAAAACTAGAGCTCGATATGAAAATAAAGTCACTGTTAAAAGAAATATAATTATTTATCACTTATGTATACAAGTTTCACATTAATGTATGAGTCACCGTGTAAAAGGATTAGTCATCCCATTAAGTGTTAAACTCTAAGCTCTTATTAACCCTTATAAATAGGAACATTATAATGTTGTTGAGTACACAAATATGATGTGAATAAAAATCATAAGTAACACTGTTATCTCAAAAGTCTTGTTTGCTCACTCTCTAGACTGTATTTATAAATTTCTCTTTAGAAATTGATGTTATAATTATTTCATAACAGTCACATGATATTAATGATTTATCACATTAAAAGAAAATGTACTTATTCATGGGTCTTGTTAATTTAGGGCAGAGCCCATATTATGAACTGGGCTAATATATATTCAAACCTTTATTTGTTTTTTTTTTTGGAAAATGAATTTTCTGTTTTTTTTTTTTTGGAGAACGAGAAATCTTTATTTTTTTAGATTATGATCTTCCAAAGATCTTATCATAACTTTTTCTTTGCTTTATTTTAGATGGGATCTGATCACAACTTGTGTGCATTATCTTGTACAATCCATCGAATTATCTAAACACTACACACCTCTACACTATTTTTTTTGGTGAATACACTATACTATTTGTTACTTGCTTTGGTCCCTAGTCTATTTCTCCATTCCATTTTTCACGTGTTTGTAAAAACCTCCGAAATATACCCAAAAAAAAAGAGAGCATGCAAGTTTGTCGGTTGTAACACGAGAACTAAAAAAAAAAGAAAAAGAAAAAACTAAACGCAGAGGGAAAACAAAAAGCTAATAAAACCTTCGATCAAAATTATAAGAAAAATAATAATAATAAGAAGCTAATAGATTAAGTCAAAAACTTTAACCCCGAGGATCCGAGATTCCAATAACTAAAACAGAAAAGCACAAGTCAAACCTAAAAAAATGGAATGGGTCACACGTTAATGAACACCAATACTATAATCTTGTTGTTTCTTAAACAGAAATTAAATATCCTATAAAAAAAAAAAATTTAAAAAAATGAAGATACCATTAGTGTGTGCATGTCCGAAAACCTAACAAAACGATGTCGTTCTTTCGCAAGTCAAGAAGACTTTCATCTCGAACTTTGCGCTTTCAACATTTTTCTTTTTTTCTGTGTTCCTCCAAAAAGTTCCCTTCTCTTCTACCTGTGCAGCACAAGTGCCAAACATCTAAATTCCTCCCATGACGCAATTAATATTACTATAAGAGATCCGTAAATTCGAAGCAACCCCAAATCCAAAGCCTCCCCACAAACAACGTTCCTCGGGCATCTCTCATCATTGTTTTTAATTTCTTTTTTTCTGGAAAAAAAATTGTTTCTTTTTACAAAACAAAAGCCACTTTCTGTTTTCGAGTTTTCTTTCATTATTATGTTTTATTTTTTTTAATTTTTTGTTGTTGTTGTAGCTGGAAGGTGTCTGAATAATTCAATGCCTTTCTCTTCTCTTCCTCTCTAAATCTCTCCCTCTCTCTCTCCCCTTCCCCTCTCTCTTCTCTCTCTCTAAACCAGACGCAGCTATGGGCGACGAACACTCTCTAATCCCAAAGGTATCTTTTTGTTTAGTGGGTTCCTTCCTCTGTTTAAGCTTTGTTCTAATCTGATTAGGGTTTCTTTATAGACTAATCAGTAGCTGATTCTTGAGGAATTTCGTTTGGGTTTCTGTAAAAATCGAATCTTTTTTAGCATCTCCATGTTGTGATGCCCTTGATTTATGGGTGTAAAATGTATTTGTTTTAAATTGCAGGATAGTTTCGTCTTCAAGCTCCCTAAAAAATCACCACTTGTGTTGAGAATGGTCGTTCTCTTGTTTGTCATGGTCTGTGCTGTTTACATTTGCTCAATTTGTCTTAAGCAAATCGGTGTTGTCCCCAGTGCTGGTTTCTTGAACGTTGAAGTCTTTGAGAGGCCTTGTCCTGAGCCTAACATTGAGCCATGGGACATACCGTATGTTCATTATCCTAAACCTAAGACTTATAGCAGGTAGGTAACTGAGACTGAGAGTGTTTGTTTATTAGCTTTTGTTTGGTTCTTGGTTCTAATAGGCTGCTTTTATGGTGTTGATTTGTGGTTTTTTTTTGTTGTGGGGGTTGGAATTTGGTTTTAGGGAGGAATGTTCGTGCAATCCTGTTAGGTATTTTGCGATTCTTTCGATGCAGAGATCTGGTAGCGGCTGGTTTGAGACGTTACTAAACAATCATACTAACATAAGCTCCAACGGGGAGATCTTTTCGGTTAAAGATAGGAGGGCTAATGTGTCGACCATTTTCGAGACTTTAGACAAAGTATATAATCTAGACTGGTTGAGTAGTGCTTCTAAGAACGAGTGTACTTCTGCTGTTGGTCTGAAGTGGATGCTTAATCAGGTAAAGGTCTAAAATCATTTATTGCAACAAAAGTTAAAGATCTGTTATCGGACGATACTGATTGCTACTACTCTCTGTGTTTAACACATGTGTGCTTTATACAGAACGTTTACTTAATGTTTTAGAATAGTTAAGATGCTGGAATTATAGATTTTTGTTTTATGAAATTAGGACAGAACCTAAACTATGAGATGCTTTCCTCTGTGGTTACTTTTCAGCGTCCAGGTGATATAATATTGGACTAGTGTTGAGCTGCAATCCTTTCTTTTAGATCCTGAAATTTTAGGAAAGAACTGCATTGTGATTGGTTATGCTGATAAGCTTTTTAGAGGAATTGGTCTTAGTGAAGGATAAGTTCTGGTTTTTGAATGATTTCTGATTTTCTTAAAAGAAGAATCGAATTCCAATAGTATTAGTGCGTTTCTTTGCCTATTTTGGTTAATTGATGGGTTCTCTATATTTCTAATTCACATGATTTTTCATATTTCATTATTTGTTTTCTCTTTTTTTCTTTATGTTGTAATGTGGTTGGTGATGAAACATGTGCAGGGACTAATGAAACACCATGAAGAGATAGTAGAATACTTTAAAACCAGAGGCGTCTCAGCTATATTCCTCTTTAGAAGAAACCTCTTGCGTCGGATGATTTCAGTTCTTGCGAATTCTTACGATAGAGATGCTAAGCTATTAAACGGTACTCACAAGTCCCATGTCCATTCCCCTAAAGAGGTTTCCATCTCTCTCTCTCTTTCTCTTTCACCTTCTTTACATATGTCTGCAGTTTTTGCTTCTGTGAAACTAAACATGTGTAACAAATGGGTTTCAGGCTGAGATATTGGCGCGCTACAAACCATTAATCAACACAACCCTTTTAGTAGGTGATCTGAAGCAGGTTCAAGAGATGACTACAAAAGCACTCTCTTACTTCAATACCACCCGGCATATCTTCCTCTATTACGAAGATGTTGTCAAGAATCGAACCGTGAGAACATTTTTGTTTCACAAGCTTCCTAATTAGTTTCACGGCAAACATTGTTCTTCTTAAACTGACTTTCTTTTTTTCTTCTCCCTTTTGGCAGAGACTAGATGATGTGCAAGAGTTTCTAAAGGTCCCAAAACTCAATTTAAAGAGTCGGCAAGTGAAGATTCATCACGGTCCTTTGTCACAGCACGTACAAAACTGGGAAGAGGTTCAAACGACACTGAAAGGGACAGATTTTGAAAACTTTCTACTTGAAGATTACCGTAAGTGAATGAATTAACACACTAGGAGAGAGTGATGTACATAAACCTCTCTCGGGAGAATGGTCAGACCATCAACTTGTAGGAAAGTTTTGCTAGTGCCACAAACAGGTTTTGCAAATCTTTTTTATCTTTTAGTTTTCTCTCTTAATCAAGTTGATAGATTTTAATTTGATTCATTCTTTATCAGGGAAATGAGAATTCTATTGTAATCAGAAAAAAAAGACGATCTGGTTCATCCTCTTAATTTGCTTCTAATGATTAAATCATCTCGTTATAAAATATGATTACTTGTCATGAAAACCTGTCGCACAACTTGATCCAACGAGCCTTGAGCTGGTTTCTTCAATTTGTTCTTCAATTGAGAAGCTCTTGGCTTAGTATCAGTTATTCCAAAACCTTTGGTAAGATACTTCATTTGAGATAAGATCAATGTGCCCTTGACCATGTCTCAAAGTTATGTCCATCCCAAAGATTCACTCATATGTTTTGACTGAAACTCACCCGTTTCTCTGACTTACTCATGTGTTAGGGATGACTTACAAATTTAGAATGACACTAACTCATATGTTTCACTGAAACTCACCTGTTTCTTATTTTGTTATGAAGTTATGTATCGTAGACAAGATGAGATGTTACATTCTCTCAGAGACACCAAGTTGTTAAGTTATATGCTTTGATCTACTATATTCGGATAAAGTCAGCGTTAGTTGTTTTATAAAACTGTTAAGTCGGCGAGTTTGGCTTGTGTAAACGAAACCACTTCTTTCTCTCTTCATCCACCTCCTGTAACGGTCGGATTCTTAAAGAAATTGAAAAAAAGGAAATAACAAATGGATCAAATCAAAAGAAATGATTTCTTCTTAGTTGAAAAAAGGAAATTAACCAATGGTAAAAGTAAAACGGTAAAAACCAATTATCGACTTTTAGAAAAGGAAATATTACACTCTCTCTATATAAACCCACTCAAGACTCTCTCTATCTCTCTCTACAGACAACAACAATAATTCCATCTGAAAATTAGGGTTTTGTTTCTAATCAACTTCTTCTTCTTTCTTTTACGTCAATTCCAAAACTTTAGGGTTTATTCTTGTTTGAGATTCCTCTGCTTTCTTGTTGCGACCATGGAACTCGAAACGTATAGAGCCAACATCTTCACGAAGGTATCGAATCTACCGAAACACTTGAACTTGATGGCGATGAACACTCTCCAAATAAACGTAGACGAATTGATCCAATATGAACCTGAAGGAGTGGTAATAGTTTTAAGATCAGATAGAATCCGCTATAAGGGACGTGGTGACGGCTTCAGCCCACGTCATCTCTCTGATCTCCTCCTTGCTGAACACGTTCCAGAGTCTCAACGTCTAGGTCAAGAAATCGCTCTTGATATCGATCGTCAGTTTGCTTCTGATCCTTCTCTTCAACAACCTGTCTTCGTAACCGTCAACGTCAAGCTGATCAGTGAGAGGAGGCTTTTGGTTCTTGTTCCTCCTCCTCCTCCATCGTCGTCGAGAGGTGCTTCGAGGGTTGTGTTTCAGAGATTGGAGGAAGAACAGAGAGTTGAAACGAAGGATTTGGTTGGGAAAAACGAGACTCAGTGTTCGATTTGTATTGATGACTTGTCGTCCAAGACTCGTGAGAACATCATCGAATTGCCTCAGTGTTTGCACATTTTCCATCAAGATTGTCTCTTTGAGTGGCTCCGTCAGCAAAACTCGTGTCCTCTGTGTAGGAGAGCGCCGTACGAGCAGGATCAAGAACACTGAGAGACTTTAAAAGATCCGATTAGGGTTTCTCTGTATCGACGTTGCGTATATAAGTTCGTAACTTTTAGTATAAACTAAGGGAAGTTTTGTTTAGAGGCTTAGGGTTTTCTCTGTATCGACAATATGTAACTTTTAATATAAAACTTGAAATTTTGTTCTGCTACTTGCAATTATTCATTTTTAATACAAATTTCGTTTTTATGTAAAATCACTAAAGTTAGCTAGGATTCTTCAATGTGAAGATATATTTCATGAAATTGAAAGTTACTTATTGACTGACTTGTTCACTCTTATCTCTACTTTCATGTCTTAACATCATTGTCGATTTGTTTTATCTCTCTGTTAGAGTCATTTTCTAACAAGACAAAAAAAAAGTGAGCTATGTCGGATTAACAAATATGAATAAGGTTCTGACTGAAACAGAACAGACCTGAAGCTTCAAACTTCCTATCTCTGCAGCTACTACTACTTTTTCCTGTGGTGATCTCAAGGAGTATCACTCCAAAATGTTACACATTCTTCTTTCTCTCCATTCTCATTACTGCACACGGTTCCATAATATAGTCCATCTGTCCATGTCATGTTTGCTTTTGTTTTACTTGTTCACTTGCTGCGTCAAAGTCGTTTCCATTGTTAATAGAAATATAGAATCTTGGTGATGCGCGTCTTATAATTTACCAACGATCCAAAATCAATTTCTTTCTGACCGTTGCCTATAGAAGATTGGGGATCTTAATGGCATTGCCTTGTCAAAACATTCGATGATAGTCTCGCTAGCTTAACTTATTCTGTAACAGTTTAGAATACTCTTTATCCGAGTATACTTTTGCACGGTCAACAGAAACTTTGGTCATTTATTTTGCTAACAAGAAAGTCTTCTGGTTTTTCTGCTAATTTGCTGAAGTTGGGGGATCTTTTTGTTCATTTTTTTGATACGAGTGGACTTGTTGGGCTTTATTAAAAATCATCCAGCCCATCTACAGTAGACTCATTTAGAGCCCGCTTAAACGAACGAATTGTTCTTTAAGAAGCTGAAGATTTAAATCCTAAAGGTGAGAATACCACTCGCCCACCAATACTTAAACTGGTTTAGTATGCCGTCAAAATAGTGACGTAAACCAATCTTTAAACCAACAACAATGTTAGAAAATGTGTGCAACTTCAATTTTTCTTTCCCGGCGGCCACGGAAGAGTGGAAATCTATATCAATCTAAAGTCTGCTGAAATTTGTTTAATACAAAATTACAATATTTAAATCTATATATCATTCTTGACTTTTATTTAAAATATTATCATTTTGTTTGCAATATACAACTTGTGCCCTTTCAAAAATTTCTAGACACAAAAAAAAATTAATATTGTAATTTTTTCTCATTTAAACATTTTTAAAAATTCAGTGACTAAGGCTTAAGTTTCATTAATCTAAAAATAAGCAAATTTGTTTAATACAATCACACCATGTAAAATGTAAACCATCTAGACTGAAGTTCATAACCAACTGTTCCAACAGTAACAAAGTTATTTAAAGTAAGAGTCGAGCTAAGACCATCTCCAATATACCAATTTATTTTTTATTCAATAATAGAGTAATTCAAAAATATAATAAATTTTTTCTCCAATGTATTACTCTAAAATATAGTAATTTTAAAATAAAATAACTCCAAAATAGAGTTAGTATTACATTTTTAGAGTTACTCTAAATATAGAGTAAACTTAATTTTTATTCTATTTTACAGTGAGATGTAGAGTGGAGTTGGAGAAAATCTTACTCTAAAATATAATTTTTACTCTAAAATATAATGGAGTTGGAGATATCTTAAGAGAAACCCAAAATTTTGTCTTATTTTCTAGTCAACTCTCCCTTTGTTACTATCGTTAGAGGTGTTTTTATAAAAAAAAAATATTTGCTCCAACAAATTATCAATTACCAAATATCAATTTTTATTTGTTTTTAATTCTTGAAATAACCTATTTAGAACAATGAATAACCGAGCGTATTTATTATTTGTATTGATAAAGTAAAAGTTATCTACTTCTTCTGGTTTTAATTGTTTATCATGTTATTTTTTAATTATTTATCATTTTATAAAGATGCATATAGATTAAAAAAATATTTAATTATTAGTTTTACAAAAAAAAAACACAATTACTTATATAATTAAACACAATTAAATCAATAATATAATATTCTACAATATAAATGGTTATAAAACATTAAAAATTATTAAATTTTACATTGAAATTTGAAAATGTTAACTAATTTGAAAAAAAAAATGTTAACTAATTTGAAAAAAAAAAATTCTAAAATGATAGCTAATCAAAACCAGAGAGAATATATTGCAATAGTTGATGATGTGAGAACATAAAATAAAATATTTATATATAATTTCTTCTTAAAAACATTCATTATTTTATTTTAAAAGAACTAAGATTTTTAAATAATCAAATTTGAAGAAATATTTATTAAGTTATTCTTGTTATCAACAATTATAACATTTAGAGTTAAATAAAATTATTTCTCAAATAACACAATAAATATTTAAAAAGAAATTAAAAATAATTTTACTATGAATATATTTTTATTAAGAATCTTTTAAATAATGTAGTCACATGATATCAAATTTATTTATTTTTTATTTTTATGTTACGACTATCTTAATATTAAATAAATAATATAGAAAATATCAATTTATAAATTAAAATTATGGCTAACATTTCATCCAAACTGAACATGATAAACAGATTGAATCATATTTTATAGTTTTTGGTTATCACTACATTCTGAGCTTTTAATTGATTGATGAGTTATAAGTTTGATTTTCCAATATAACTCTCAATCAATCCATGCTTCAATTTTCTTTTTTTTTTTGTTTAAAAAAAAATCAAAAATAACATATATCAAATTTTTACAAAATATATTTATAAATTTAAGATAAATAATGATGTTAAAAAAAAAAATTAAGATAAAGAATCGAATTAAATACAATTAACCTAACTAGAACCAAAAGTTTATTTGTTCAATATAGAAGAATTGATATACAACAATATACAAAAAGTACATAACTAAATTGATCCAAAATTTTATATCTAAAATCATAGGTGTAGTTATGATAGTAACATAAAATTATTTAAAATAATATAATATATATATTACAAAATGTTTTAAAGTTTATAAATAAATTAAAGCAAAATATTAATGAATTATTATGCTTTGTTTATTTTTTAAATGTTTATATGGGTGTATCACCATATAAGAATCACCTAGTACAATAAATAAATGAATATCTTCTCCGGTGTATTTATAGTTTTCATTTTACACATTTTCATTGATGTTCATATTCCCTTAACATTAAGCTTTTTTTTTATTTGGCATTAATTGTATTGAAGTATTCGGTACATTAATATTTAATTAAGTAATTAAACATCAATTACAATTAAGAATATTCATAGAACCTGTCTAATCAAAGTTGTATCAAACATCTTAATAAATGGTCACCAACCTCTCTGATCCTATCTTAATTTTATCTGTCGCCGTTCAATTAATTTTTGATTCAGATCATAAATGCTTAAACATGTGAATTAACTATTTACAAATATACTCCATTTGCCATAAGGAAGGAGTTATTATAACATAACAAGTACAACATTTTCCATATCTCTATTTTCTACATCTCGACTCGAAAGTACCCCTAAATATAAAATTGATCAAGACATTTGATTAGGAAAACATGAAGAAAAAGTTAACAAAAAAAGACATTAAGAAAAAAAAGGAAACGCCAGGCGTTGCCCCAGGAATTCATCATTGCACTGCGTAGATGCAATAAACTTATTTAGGAAAAAAGAAAAACAGAGTAATCAAGTTATTAACTCATATTAGGTTGTAATCAGTTACTTAATCAAATGTTAACTATATAAACTTTATTAATATTTTATAGGTGGTCCACGGACTTTATTCTGTTAAGAGCATCATTACCATTATTATTGCACAAACTCATGATTAAGGAGCATTGCATTTCTTCTTTTACTATTTCTCTTTCGGCTTGGCCTCATTGTCGCTTCATTCTCCAACACTTTTTAATCCACTACAATTTAGGAGTAAATTATGCTCTTATCGGTAAACTAAATATCCAATATACTCTACTTGTAATAAAATCTGTTTTTTTTTTTTCAATTACAAATTATCCTATGATGATTGCGAGCTAAATTAAAAATGTAAGGACAAGAACCCATAATAGACACACACACACACACTTGTTTCTATTTTTTTTTCTTTTGTTTCTCGCATGGTAATGAAAACCTCTTCACAACATTCACATAAGTGAAAGCAGTTTTTAGTTAGCCATTCATCTTTGAATTAGTAGAATTAGTACATATGTGGTTCTCTTGAAAAAAAAAAAAAAATATATATATATATAAGTTGTAAGTTGTAACCCTATTCACATCTATATTGTGGGCGGATCAAATATCTTGTAGCTAAAAATTATTGTGACCATTCGACAAATTAACTAAACAATCTATCTTTATATGATCTCTGAAGCAACTTATTTTTAGTTGATCAATGTGTTGATTTAAATATTGAAAAGTTTTCAGAAGTTTGACAAAAAAAAAGTTTTCAGAAAAAAATCCAACCTGTTTCCTATATGAAATCTGTTAACTTACCATTTCCCTTTGTATGTAGGAAAATAGGTCTCACCGTCCTGAGAACGAAACCGCTTGCAGGGAGATTTCTCATTTTCTAAGAGGTCAATTTCATATCTTCCACTCGATATCTACTAAAAAAAAAGAAGGATAATCCAATCCAAAATCAAACCCTTAAGACGACCCAAAAAAATTATTCAGAACACGTTCATTTAAGTTGAATTTTACCTTTTTTAATCAAATGCTTAAAATTATTGGACCCTGGTACCATATGAAAAATCATGAATTTACTGCTACAAAATATTTGAAAATCATTATAAATTGATTAACGTTAATTATATTCTAGTGTTGATCTACACTTCTGATACTGAATTCCTAAAATTAATTGTTTTAAATTCTTTTGGGAGTACCATATATCTGATTTAACAATTGGAGTACTATCTAAATAAGGGGGTCGGAAGACAATGAGCACTCTAACTAGCCTGCTAGCTAGCCTACTACTATGGTGGGGCAAATTTCGATAAATATGTGTACTGTTTAGTATTTAATTTCCCGTTCACAACCTTCATCGAATGAATAAAATAACCTGTGCACAAAATAGAGAGAATAAAATAGCCCAAATATATCGTACGCCAATTTTACATTTGCTTTTCTTTTTCTCTTATTCATTTGTATGAAACGTTATACGAATGAAACAATATCATATACTCCATCAAGTCGATGGAATCTCACCACCACATCTGAAAATTAAAGCCATCAAAAAAATAATATATAAAACAAAAAGCACAAGAGGGATCAAGAGGAAGCACGTGACAAGGACCCAACTCTTGCAATTTCATGGACAGCAGGATTAAACCCTAAGCAGCCTAACCAGCCTTGCTTGTACGGCAAGAATGTCTTCCTCTTCAACTCCTCCGACACTGCTCTGTTCTCAGTGTAATGCATCTCATGTGCCGAAACCACTGCGCCGTGCCTCCTCCTGGACCTAGAAACCGATGAATCACAACTCTCTCTTGATCGGATACTGGAATTTTTCGCTTCCTCGGCCTCTTTCTTTGTAAGTATATCATATCTTTTCAAGGACTCTTTGGTTGGAACCGGTCTTCCATCGGATGCACTCCTGAATAACAACAGATCTTTGAGTTTCCACTTTTTGTACGCTCGACCAGGGAACAGAATTGCTGACAAGAAAACAGAGGATTTTTGGTTACTTGTGTTGGAAGCAACCATTTTTGTTGACTCATGTACTTCTTCTTCATCAACCATAATGTCTGAAACCCTCAACGGAGACATAGAACGGCTTCCTTTACGATCATAACGCGAAGAAGATCCGGGAGACCGGTCTCTTCCTCTATCAGAATCTTCTCTCTCAAGAAAACTAGATCTGGGAGAAGAAGAAACAGTAGGAGGGAGTGAGTGCCCTAGAGGTCGAATCTTTCCTCCATCAAAGAGCTCATCGGCGGCAGAGAAAGAAGATTTATCCAACTGACCACTGAAGTTGAACTCGAAATCATCATCGATATCGCTAGCTGATCTCTTCTTGGGAGTTCTTGGTTGGTCATCCCAGTCAAAGGGTATGTTGGAGGAAGTTGAAGGTGAAGGGCTTGTTGGTGCACTGAAGAAGAAAGCATTGTTGTTTCCAAATCGTGTTGGGCTTGAAGGAGCTGTTATGTACGGAGATGAAGTTGTGCTGTCGAAATTGAGTTCTGTTAATGTTTCTGCTACTGCTGCCTCTGTCTCCATTAATGGAGTTTTCTTCTTCTTTGGATGCTCTCTTCTTCTTTTGCCTTTCTGGTTCTTGGAAGGTGTTCCCTTTCAGACGAAAAGCTTGACTTTTTTTTTGAGAAAGAGAGAGAGAAAGAGAGAGGGAGAGAGGATGGAGAAAATGAATGGTGATTGAATTAGACCCTGCCTTTATAAGTCTCACCTACTTCATGGGTTGTGATTTAATTATTGTGATTTATTAACTCTCATTTTTCTATGTTTTTTGGACCAAACATTTTTATTTTATATATCAAGAGGGTTTTATACAATTATTAGTCCTTACATCTTTCCAGACTGAAATTGGAATAGATTTTACGATACTTTAGAATATGTATATATAAGTAGAACCTTTTCAAAAGTAGTATTATTCATCATAGCATATACATTTTTTTCTCTGATCAATTTAACTAATATATATATATATATATATATTCATTTTTACCTTTTCTATTTGATTTTCCTAATTCATTTTCAATTCCAAATGTATTTTAGTCTTGCTTCAATATTTGTTGTAAAATAAAATCTGAATTTAAACTTTGGTGTCTTAGAAGAATTTTGGTTTTCGGGGCCGTTATTCATTTGACCTAAAGTAGCATCTTCGTTCAGTTAAGCATTACGTTGTTATCTATTCCGGTTAAACAAAACCTTTTCAATAAAACGAACCTTTAACCTTCACCAAATCAGCATAACAAAGAATATTGGTTTCGAATATCTAAAAGGTTTAATTAACCTAATTTGGTCACTGGTGCGATCTGCGAAGAAGTTATGTATCAAGGTCCGGAACTTTTTGGATATATAATCAGAATTGCTTACTGGACACAAGTTCATAATTATGTATGAGCCTCTCGTATATGAAGTTTTCACCACAAGAAAAAAAATGAACTAAAAACAAAACCTGGTCAAACACATGTGGGGAAAAGGTTCGGTTTCTTAAGCAGCAAAGATGTATCGGTCCTTTTATTTTATGAATGTTGACTTCTGTTGCAGGTTTTTGTACTGTAATGAAACAAATTTTTTAATTTAATTGATTTTCATGTTCAATAGAGATGGCTTATCGAATTGTTTTTTCTACGTGATTAATGCATGTAATTGTCAAACTAATGGCTGCTATATTCCTCCAAATATCTGATTCATAATCTGTTTTTGACAGATAACATACTCCGGATTACATTATATAATAGATAACCACTGGCTATCATTTTTAAAAACAAAATTATTAACTCCGAATTTCTTTTGTGTAAATTATAAGCGGCCATTTACGACCACTATGAATGGTATAGAAAGAACTATGGCTTTTCCACGTATACTATGTATTAGTATGAGACCGATGTAGCATTTCTCAATTATCGAAAATCAATCTACCAAACTATTTTGTTATTTTATTCACAAAGAAACATATATACTTCTTGGCTTCTTGCCTATTTTCTAAACACTATAATGTTTGCATGTTGTTCTCGTGTTTGCTGTTTGATAAAAATCGAAGTTTTTCATTTACTATGCATATGCATAAGTCGTCGTCGATGGTTTATTATTATACTATACACGAACTTTAGAAATTGCGGATATTATTTATCAAATAAAATGCTAAACGTCAACGTCTTAACGGTTGTACACGGCTTACAATTATTGACTTTGGTATTACACTCCACCTATATACACATGTACAATGCTGATTGATTAATTAGAGTTTTTTTTTTTTGACCAATTAACTAGAGATGTTTTGTGACAGAACAAATACAAAAGATGTTTTAGCCAGGCCTTAAAAACATGTAATTTGGACGTTTCGAAACGTACGCCATCCAGGCTTTTAATAAAACAAACGAGAACGGCAACATGTATTGCATTGGTACATATATACTTTGAAGGGCTAATTTGGCAGATAGCAACAATGGGAAACAAAAATTAAGGATTTATGATGCTTAAATGAGAATTTTGTTTTGACAGTTTATCTTAACGCGTTCTTTCTACACTAAAATTTGTTTTGCCAAACTAATCCTCTTTCTTCACTTTTTACACATCCTCTGACTCCTTTCTCACAAGTCACAAACACTTCCTCTGATTCTTTTGTTCCGGTTCGTCATGTGCCACTTATCTTACAGTTAGCGCCAATGTCCTACGACAGAGCCATCACAAGAAAATCCTAAAAGTGATTAGGATGCGTCATATATTCAAGCTCCTTTTCTCCTGTGACGAACAATGTGCAACTCAGCCAAGTTTGGTACCTCAAGATACCACAACTCGTATGGCCACACCCACACGGTCGATGACCAACATCAAGCCAATTCCAAAATATGGTCTTCTTGATGTTCTATAAAAGTGGCGTGGAGTTTATGAGCTGAAATTTTTATGCCAACATCAAGAATGGAACAATTAAATTGCCTCCAAACGAAGATTAGCCTGATTATTTTTTATATTCAACTGTAATATAACACATGAATATATATAACAAGTTAACAACACAATAGTATAGAGCTCTATACGGCCATACCCCTAGAATAATAACTGTGTTTTGGAACCATGCGGTGTCATTATAGAGTCACAGCTAGTCACTCTGGTTGAAGTAATTTATTTTATTACGTGTGTCTTTCACATATTGAAAATTTTACGTCAATCAAGTTGAAAAATGAGTCTCCATCAATCGCATATCCGAAACAAAACAAATAAACACCCCAAAAAGCAAGACAAAGATTCTACGTTCTCCCGGCTCTTCTTCCAAACTCCCACTGAATCTATTAACCAAACGCCTCTTGAACTGTCTCCAATCAGCAAAAGGTTCTGCATCCATCTCACCATTAAACCAATTCAAGACTGACCAAAACCAGCTGCAATCTTGTGTCGGCAACATAATTCCGTAACCTGAAAAATCTCTCAATCCACGCTATCCAACTATAAGGATGTGAGCCATTAAACACAGGCATATCTACCTTCCTTAACATTCCTTCATGATTATCAATCACATTCTGAACAGGCCGATAACATTATGGAAAGGTCGGATTAGACAAACTCGCAACGGCTTTAACAAGAGAATAACGAAAACTTAAAATGTTCTTTTTTTTTTTTGTCAAACCCATTATATTATTAAGCCACATGGGCTATAAGTAAAGTACAAGTGGTTTTCAATTTTAAACCCAATACATGTATACAATTATGCCCGATCGAAGCCCAATAGACAAAAAGATAAGATTAAACCGAAAGCAAACACGTGTCTAATACGTGGCTTCAACTAGTCTATCATTGGGGATGCAAATCTGAACACCGCCGAAGCTGTTGCCGATCGAACCTCCACCGGAGCAAATACGATGATCCGATCGAAGTGTTCCAAACAGCACCGGAGAAGACCACTTGCAATCTCTGCCTTCCATAGATCGCCGTCGTATGTAATTGGAACTATAATCTTGTCACAAGAAAACACCACCCTAAAAGCCTCAAAAGTTCCAGCAACAAAACCTGCATCAGAACGTTTTCCTATAGGGGAAACTCTAACGCTAC